>JASDQU010345683.1:0-12307 GCA_032191745.1 Picea mariana
ATGTATATTCTAGAGACCCAAAATTCATATTGTTATTGTATGAGCTTGTTTTATATTAATTTGGTTCTCGGTGGGTTAATATGCTAGACTAACAACTCTTTAATTGTAGCAGTGCAATGAATTCATAGGTTGAAAACTGATGACCCTCCTTTCATAATCGTTGTTATTCATTCGGGGGTTTCTAATTTTGTTTTTAGTCGTTTAGCTCATTCTCGACCTCATTCGGCATTTTTCCTTTGGCCATAAATCATAGACATTATAAATATCTAGGTCTGGGCTTGTCTGGGTGTTCATTAGATGCCCACGAACCATATTCATCTTTTTGCAAATTTTCCTGCTACCAAATTCTCTCAAAATGTTTGCCTTCCTCGTCATATGACAAATCGACTTCTGAAACAATATGGATTGTCGGTGAACATTAAAATCAACCTGCAAATGTTTTTATTTTTCAAGGGATATTAAAATCAACTCCCCTACGTTTTTATGCACTGCGGGTTACCCAAATTTGTTCCAAAACGTTTTCTAACATTACTGGTGATTAAATTCTCCCTCAGACATTCCTTCCAGCTATTGGTCACTAAAAATTCAACCTGGTTTCCCTTTTGGTAAAATTTCCTTCCACATTCAATCGATAGATAACTCTTGGTTGACTCGAATTAGAAGAAATCCAACTTGAGTAATTTTGACTTGAGTAATTTTGACTTGGGTAAATTTGACTTGAGTAATTTCGACTTGAGTAATTTCAACTTGGGAAAATCTGACTTAGATGATTCGACTTTGATTTCGACCTGACTTGCTTCGACTTTCATTTCTCGACTCGAGTTTGGACTTGATTGGTCGATAAAAAAAAATTCCGACATCTAAACAACCATAGTTATAATTATTTTAATAGAGAATTCCGTGTTGGTGAGATAGATAGGCTATAAGCCTCCTGTTTACGAATCAGATGGTATCATAACATATTTTCAAATACATTTAGTGAGACTTGTATGGTAAGTACCCACAGTGATTACAAAAGAAAGGGACGATAATTGTTGTCAGGGATAGAGCAAAGTAGAGCATCAAGAATTTTAAGGGAACATTATGAAGGTGAAGAGGAAGAAGATCCCATGGTTAGGTTGGATCGATTTGAATAGAGTTTGGCCATGTTGACATCAATGGTGTCACAACTATTTGCATCAAAGGGCGAGGAAACACCATCAATGAATGATGGGCATGAAGGCCCCAAGAAGGAAGAAAATAAGCCAGAGACAAAACGTAAGACTAAGCTAGAAATGGGAGAGTGCAGCTACAACAAGACACATGTACCTTTTTGTGTAGAGGCTAAAGTGGACATAAAGCCTTATGCTAGAGAAGTGGATGCTATCAGGATGAACCAATGTCTACAACATATGGAAGTGTACTTCAATGTTCTTGAAGTAACTGAAAAACAAAATATTGCTTTTTCTCGGTTGAAGCTTGAAGGCCATGCTTTGACATGGTGGGAGAGTGATGTAGTAAGAATAGCGCTAGGAAATGAGCCACAAGTGACTGATTGGGAAGTGTTTAAGAACATGATCAAATCTCAGTTGTATCCAATAGGATATGAGGAACACCAACAAATAGTATGACATTACTTCAAACATAGGCAAGGACAATCAGTTCAAGAGTTCACGACAGAGTTAAGGAAGAGAGCAATTTAGATGGGAGTCTCTCTCAAAAGTCCAGACATGTTGCTCAAGTATTTAGGGGCATTGCTGCCTCAAATACCTAGTAATTTGATGTTATTTACACCAAAGACAATTTATGAGGCCACCATTCAAGCACAATACCTTGAGGGAGACAAGCAGAAGCAACAAACAAGTCCTCACAAGCAAGTAGAACCACAAGAGCAACAAAGAAAAAGGAAAAACAAGAAGAAGTGGAATGAGAAGAATGTTGTGGTAGAAACAAAAGAATAAACATCTTCCATCTAACAATGTAAAGGATGTGATCGAAAGGGACACATGGAGTAGAATTGTTGGAAATTGCGCCTTAAGAAGCGCCCTAAATATTTTCAGAAAAAAAGAAGAAGAAAACATTAATATTAGTGAATACTGAGGAATGGGTGGATAGCACATCAGACCCATAAGTGAAGATTAACTACACTGATATTTAGAAAGTGGTTCCATTGATTGGTTGCAATCACACGGAGGAGAAGGAAATGATTGAACTTTTCTACATTAAAATTCACATGAATCAAAGCAAGGTGGATTGTTTGTTCGATCCAAGTTCACAATCCAACTTGATATCTTCACAATTGATTGAGAAGCTTGGGCTAGAGACTCACTATCATCCACATCCATACCCCCTAGGCCAGGTAAGGAAATATGTGGAATTGAAAGTGAGCAAGCAATGCAAATTTAAGTTTTCCATCAATCAAAATTTTGCCGATGAAGTAGTTGCAAATGTGGTTTCTCTAGACATATGTGGAGTCATCTTGGGAAGTCCATATTTGTACATGAGGGATGCCATTTTCAGAAGGATAGAAAACTAGTATAGGCTAGTCAAGGATGGGAAAGATTTTTCTATAAATGAACACAAGGATAAATCTAATCTCTCTTGATCAATGCTCATCAGGAAAGAAGAATCATGGGCGGTACAAAGAAGTTTGTCTTGTTGTTCCCATTAGAAGGGAAACAACAAGGAAAAGGAATCAAGTGGTAGATGAAGGCATCCTTGGAAGGATGTAGTGGAGAGAAGCGTAAACAATTACAACAATTGATTGAAGCCTACATGGAAGTGTTTCAAGAGCCTCAAGGACTGCCACCTAAGAGAGAGGTTGAACACGAGATTCAATTGTTTTTGGAATCACGAGTGCCTAAAAATGGGTTGTACATGTAGTCCATCATCAAAGCAGATGAAGTAAAGAAGCAACGACAACATTTGTTGGAGTAGGAAGTCGCTAGACCTAGTACATCACTGTGTGGCTCACCCATAATCATGGTGCCAAAGAAAGATGGAAGCTGGAGAATTTGCATTCACTACCATGCCCTGAATAATATCACCATCAAGAATAGATATCCTTTTTCAAGGATTGATGACTTGTTGGATCAACTACATCAAGATAAATTCTTCACTAATATGGACCTCAAATTAGGTTACCACCAAGTGATGATCAAAGATGAAGACATTTGGAAGCCATCATTCAAAACAAGACAAGGTTTGTATGAATCGTTAGTAATGACTTTTGGATTATGCAATGCACCTGCAACATTTATGAGACTCATGAATGATGTGCTACGCCCCTTCATTGAATATTTTGTAATAGTATATCTGGATGACATACTAATCTTTAGAAACACTTGGCAAGAGCACCTCTCACATGTGACATAGGTATTAGAGACCTTGAAGAAGGCTCGGTTGATTGCCAACTTGTAGAAATGTGAGTTTGGGAATACTTCCTTGATATATCTTGGACACGTGATTGGAGGAGAAGAGCTAAGGGTATATCTAGAGAAGCTTGCAGCCATCACATAATGGCTTATTCCCACCAATGTGACAAAGGTCAGGAGTTTCATGGGAGAAACTCAGTATTTGAGAAAATTCATTGTCAACTTATCCATAGTAGCAACATCATTGCATGCCATAACTTCCAAAGGAAATAAATTTCATTGGGGTAAGACACAAGAAAGAGAATTTGAAGACTTAAAGAAGAAAATCAACAATTATCTAATGTTATCCATGCCAAATTTGCAAGGATCGTTTGAGCTGGAGACTAATGCTAGTGGATATGCATTAGGAGCAGTACTCATGCAAGGAGGAAGGAATGTGTGCTACCATTTAGAGTTGTTTCATGGATCAATGCTTGACTATCCCACATATGATAAGGAGCTCTTTTCAATTGTACAAGCAGTGAAGAAGTTGAAGCATTACCCCTTGTGGAAATAGACTATATTCATACACACATATCATCAACCTCTTCAATATCTACAAAGTCAGAGAAAGATGCAACTAGTGAGACATTACAAGTGGTTAGCTTGCTTGCAACAATTTCATTTGTTGATTAAGTACAAGAAAGGAGTCACAAATAGACTAGAATACATGCTCTCTCAACCACCACTAAAGAATATTGCAGCAATTGGAATGATATTGTAGCTTGATCCTTTCACTCATGAACTTTTGATTGAATATTACGAGGGATATGAATATTTCAGGGAAGTCTACAAGAAGCTAAAGGAAAGGATAGTTGTTGTACTGGAAAGAAATGAATACCACATCCAATATGGGATATTGTACAATATGGGAAAATTATGCATCCTCTGGGACACAAGAGTGCATTTGATGAGAGAAGCACACATTTCTAGAGTTTCTCAGAATTTTGGCGTGACAAAGACAATGGTGAATCTGCAACGATATGTGTATTGGCCAAATATGTAGGAGAAAGTGGAAAATTTTGTTAGAGGTTGTGTTCTTTGAAGCACTAGTACTCCAAGACACTAGAAACTTGGTTTGTACATTCCATTGCCAATACCAAATAGGCCACATGAGAGAATTTCAATGGATTTTTGATGCAGGAGCATCATAACAGCAAGCGAGCGCGAAGGCGGAAGACAACTGGGATGAATGCCATCACATTTTGGCACATGTCAAAAACGTTTTGAAATGTTTTTGAAAGTTTGGATGCGCAGATATTAATGAAACAGTTAAGAAGGCGTACTTCCATATTGTATACAGATCTTGAGCAATCCACTCTCATCTGTAGGTTGTGGAGGCATTTATGCCAGTTAATGAAAGTAGGTAGATTTAAATTCTAGATTAGACAGTTTTAGGAGCTGGAGGGAAAACGACTATAGACACCCTCATCTGTGTATCATTGTATCAATCAGAGATGGTATGATTAAGCACATTAGCATAGAGAAGAAGCAGAGAGTTGTAGAGAAGAACCCATGTACAGAAGTTCTGAATTAATATATGAAGCTTTGATTCAGACTCATGGTGTTATGATGCTTTCTGTGTATACATGCTGAATGCTATGCTTATGGTTGTCTTATTCTCTCTGTCATGCATTTTTTATGATGCTATGTGTGAATGTATTTTTTCATGTTGGATGTTTGAAAACTGAGAGAGTGAGAGAATGAGTTTCAATTGTTTCTCTTCCTGAGTAAGAGTTCCTGCAAGGAGTGCAGTGAAACGTTCGCAAGGATTGCAGTGAAACGTTCGCAAGGAGTGCATTGACAGGTGTTTAGAGTTTATCTCTGAAAGCTCAGGAGGGATATCGTTGTTCTCAACTCCGTAGAAGTGCAGGCAAAGCACAGAAGCCATGCAAGGTGTGTGTAGGCTAGTCGAGACCTTAGAACTTATAAACTAAGGTTGAGAGATTGAAGGATTGATGTTGCAGAGTTACACAGAGTCAAGAGATACAAATATTCAGGAATATTTGAAGAAGTGCCGCAAGGAGTGCATGCAGAGGTCTTCTGAAGACTCAAAGTCGCAAGGAAGCTTAGGAGGAGTAGTGTTTTCAAAAACATTTGAAGAACGTTCAGGAAGGTTGATTCCTTCAAAGTATTTAAAGAGAGAAATTGGGCGGTCGAAATTCTCCGAGGAGAACTCCCGAAACAGTGAGGATCGTAGGATCCATAGAACTTGCAAGGCAAATAAGGGCCGACGAACCCATCCCTTTGGTATCCAGAATCAACGTGGTCATTGATTTTGATCTTTTGGGGCCATCAGATCATTTCGGGAATTTGGGGTTTGGGAGTCCAAAGTGTAAGCCAAAATCCTTGGCTGATCCCGAAACGCGAAAGGAGTTTTCGTGTGTGTAGGTGGAGGATGACAAGTTTGGATTTTTTGGAACTTTGGAATTCAGGGGTTTGGGAGTCCCGAGGACAAGTGATCGGGAATCAGCAGGGAGGAAAGTCCGAAATCAAAGGTCACGACAGAGCCTTTGTCGGTATTTTGGAAATCGACGTTTCGACATTTCTGTTGACAAGGGGCAGAACACTCCACATCAGAATCTATGAAATCGTGAACCACGAAGAAGTTGCAGAGGAGCGTTTCGGCATTTCGGCAAATCGAAGTTTGGGAATTCGGGGATTGTGGTGACATAAGGTTAGGGTCGAGAGTTTTGAACTCTCGGTACCCAGAAGCCCGAAATAGAGAGGGTTGTCCAAAGGAGGTTCAAGTTCCGAAATCCCAGGAGAGGAAAAACCATTTCAGGATTCCAGAGATTCGGGTTCTGGAAGGTATAGGAGACAGAGAGTTCGAGAACAAGCCTTACGAACTCCCGGTAAGCGAAATCGCGCTAACCGTCGGACCAAGGGGAAGAACCACAGCCGTTGATTTTCCTTGGAAGCGAAACACTAGTGTTTCCATGTTTCGGGATTTGGCATATCAGGAATCCTATTGACAAAGGGGCGAGACATAGTGCTAAGGAAATCCCGAAGTCGCGAAGTGTAGTAGGGATGGGGGTGGACTTTTCAGGATTTTGGTAATTCGGGTTTCGGGACCCCGAGAGTCGAGAGGTAGAGTTGCACGACATTGCGACTCCCAAAATTGTGAAGAGCGAAAAGCCGAAATCAGTGGCAAGGTGAGTTGAGATTTTGGGTATTTTGGGTTTCAGAGGTTGAAGGGGAAAGGCGCTCAACAACGGGATTTGCGAAATCGCAAAATCCGGTATCCTGAAAGAAAAGAGAAAATTCTCAATGTCAGTTGGGGATTGATCGTGGAGTTCATGCTAGTGAATGATCACACGGGCATAACTCAGGAGGGCCTGTGAATTATACTCAGACAGAGTGAGTGAATAGTTTCCCGAGATGAATTTAAAAGAGTCAGTCAGACTCTAAGAGGCCGAAATTGAAAGATCTTGTGTGGACCTCGACTAGAGAGTTGGGGGTCTGCGTCAGTTATGGTATCAAAGCTTAGAAAAATTTCTTTTCTTTCTGTAGCAGGGAAAAGAGGAATTTTGCAGCCATGCCGCCGAGAAGAAGAGACAAGCAAATACCTGACCCACCAGAGGAAAGGGAAATCCCAAGAAGAAGAGATAGACAATTACCTGGTCCGGCAAGGGAAAGAGAGATGTGTGAACTATGTGCTAGGCTTGATGCCATGGAAACAACATAGAGGCGGAAATTTGACGCTGGGGATATCAAAGAATATGAAAGTGAAAATGAAGTTGGAAATGAAGAAGTTGCAGCCGAAGATGCAACAGATGAATGCCTATTTAGGGATGTTGCAAGGATAGGTGCTAGAGAAAAAATGGACATTCCAGTATATGAAGGAAACCTGGATGTTGAGGAACTTCTAGACTGGATTAGAGCTTTGGATAAGTATTTTGACTATGAAGATTGTTGTAGAAAAATCTCCCTGCGGACAGGTAGCTCACCTCTAAGAGCTTGACCTTAACCCTAGACAGAAAAATGCTTAACGTGGACACTCACTTCCTTTCAAATCTATCTAAACTAATACATGAGAAGGAAGGATGACATAAGTACCTCTTTATCGACGTTTGTCCCTGTACGCTCTGAGTTGCGCTCCAATCCTTTGCTCCTCGCTGAGTTCTGCAGACAAACAAGATACAACCACTTCCTACTCTATTGATATTAGCTTGAAAACAGATCTATCAATTAATGATAAGTTCATGTAACATCAGACACAAACTAGAAAGAAACAGGCCAAGCGTGTCATATTAATGAGAATAATGACAACAGTACTTACAATCATAGATGCGAATGCGACAGCTTCGTCAAGTCCCATTCATCTAACCCTTGCTCGAAAGATCCACATCCTGGTTGACAACAGCTTCACTGATCACTTCTCTTTTGGCTGACTGTGTGTCTCCTATGAGATCATAGGTTTCATGCTAGCAATTCTTCCCCCTTTCCACCATCATAGAGCTTGCTTATATAGGTTGAGAGGAGCTTAACCTCTTGAGTTATGTTTATAACAAGTTGGGAACCTCCTCCTTAGATCAGGGATTTGTTGATGAAACCAAGAATTCGAGTACAACTGTCTCCTAATCTTGAAAGATCCTTTCCTTATTCTCCTCACCAGGCTAACAACTGACCCAGATTAGGGAGCGCTCCTTCAAAAGGGGCATCAGAGTGCTAGAACGCTCCCTGAGAAGCTTAAAGGGAGCGCCAGCGCTTCAAAAGTGGGCAGCGCTCCTTCAGAGGGGCGAGGAAGCATTATAACGCTCCCTGAGGCCTTATAGGGGAGCGTCAGTGCTCCTAATGATGTTTCATGGGAGCGTTCACCCTCAAAACTCTTGATTGAAATCCCTTTTCAGGTGCTAAGAGTTGTTTGACTCCAGTGAACCAGTTCTCCTTCTTCAAACCAAGTACATAAGATGTTTTAAGTGCCTCCTTAGTGTCGTCATCATGGAAACATGCTCAAACAATATTTGCGACACTTGTAACCAACTTGCGACACTTGCAAAAGTTGTAAGGAAGTTGCGACACTTACGATAGTTGAGAGGAATATGCGACACTTATTCAGTTGAGTAGTTTTGATGTGTAACAGAATGCCCCCCAAAGTATGAAGTCAGAAGATGCGAATTGATGACTGAAATACTTTGTAGATGTTCAAGCAAGGGTATAGACTCATTGAACCTGACGGAAGCTGCACAAAAACATCCAACAAATATCATGACATATTTCAAAACCCAAGGCAGGCATACCTATGCTTGGGTGATCAAGACTTGCAAGATATGGCTGCTATAAAATACACTGCGGATCCATAATTGTATTGACAAAAGGGTATAGCCACCGAAGATACAATGTGGATCTATACTTTGATGACTCGGACTGATCGTAGCCATGAAAGATACACAGTGGATCTACAAAATGACAAGACATAGCCACGACCAATACACAGTGGATCTATGCAACAGTGTATGTGTTCTTTGTCCAATAAAATCTCCTTCGCAACCTGGGCAAAGCATATATCCAAAGTGATTTCTCAACCCAGGGTCTTCTTACCAATCCCAGTGTGATACGATTCTAACCATGTGAATAGATGTCTTGATGTCAAACATGGCAGAAACCACTTGATTACCAGTCAATGAGGTAAACTGTTAACAAGTGCGAGGGATATCACCATTAATGTCAATGATTCCCAAGGTACCTTAGTACATTCCTTCGAACGTGAATAGATGAGCTGAGGTCGAACATTCGTGGAATCATTCGATCATAGGTCAATGATGTAAACCAACTGTCGAATGTGAGGAGGCCTGCCATTGAGGCATGTAGGTCCCAAAGTACTAATTTGTTTCTAAGTCTAATTCCCGGATAATGTGTTGAAGTCGACAGGAATAAACTCGTCGAGGGAGGGCCTTGACGTATCCCCCATCAACGACACGAAACGCATATGGAGATGTAATTGGTAGATCAAAAGAACATGGAATGACACGGGTTTTGAGACAAGATATTTGGGATGGTTGACTCTCGAGGCAGATACTTCCCTTGAACACTGAGGCACAACAACAAAACATGACATGGACCAAAACTATGCAGTGGATGCGATGAATTGCATTGGGTGACCCAAAGGAGTGAAAGGAACTCGGAGGATTGGCTCAGTGCAGAGGTTCAACGGATTATGATATATGCAGATGACAAAGTGCCGTGTTCAAGGGCGACTCTAAGAAGTGCTAGATGATGCTCTCAAGAGATTGCTTGGCTTGCTCCTTTCAATTTTTCCCCCATCCAGATAGATGAGTACCCCTTTTTGATTTAATGAGCTCGAGGAGGATAACACATGCTCAATATAACTCACCTTCGGTAAGTTCCTCTTCCTTTGTTTAATGAACCGGAAGAAGTAAGGGTTCGGTCCCATATGGGCCTGTTGATGTGTGCTTTAACGAGTCTAAAGACAGAAAACTCAAAGGTTTTTCGGGGTTATAGAGTTTGGAAAAACGCTTAAAAGAGAACTCTCTCAGTTCCTTTTTCGTACAGTAGTCCAATGAGACCGAAAAAGGGTTAAACTATCGCTCGCAAGACGCCCTTTCTGACCTTTTAACGAGTGTGAAAGGAAGCAAGATCACTCGACAATCTTTTCATATTTAGAGAGTCTAAAAAGGGTTTAAAGGAGACTCCAGGGGGTTCCTTTTTCGTGTGTTCGTATCCAGACAGGTCCAAAAAAGAGATAAAATTTTACCTGGTTACGTTCTCATATTGTCGAGCTCGAGAATGAGCTAAGACTATGCTCATAAGTGTGACAAGGTGAATAACCGATCAGGACTGCCAGGAAACCTGCGATACCAAAGCTACAAACCAGAGTTTAGTGAAGCCATTACATCATTAGAGAAACCCAAAAATGACCATACCTTATAAAAAATGGAATTTTATAAATAAGAATTGATTTGAAAATTCATTTACCATTTCATTTGCAAGGATTTTTGGAGTAGTGGAGAATCTCATTTTGGAGCAAATCTTGTTTTTCTCGCTGCCGGAGCTACGATTGATCATTTCGCTCGCCGTTCGAACCAGGTAGGTGCCCATCCCTTGCTCTTTCAATTACATGGTTTTAGGTTGGTTTTCATAGCAGTATTTATTTAAAACACCAAGCCCTAAGTCGCCCCTCTTTGAGCCAAATCGGCTTCTTTTTAAACATTAATAAAATAGGGGGATTCTTTTGTAGAAATGCGTTAGAGAAGGGTTGTTAGGATGTCTACACCCTTGCAATCAATTAGGAAAGTCATTCTTAGCAAAATATCTCATCAAAATTCTCCCCCAAATGCCCACGCACCCCCTAAATCGTTTTGCATTTTTTAAAACGTTTTTATCGCTATTTAATGAATGTTAAAGGGCGTGGTGATTAAAAAGAGTGAGTGGTAGCTTTTAGATGACGTGGGTACTTTGTTTCATGTTTTAAAATGTTTTTGAAAATCGTCGAAATTACCAAAACGTGAGGAATAACGAAATTCTTGATTTTTTGTTTTGCAAGTGTCTTCGGCAATCATGATTGAATGGAAAGAGAGGGAACATGAGATGGATGATTTGGCTACTCTACAGAGTCCTTGTACGTGGGCCTCTTTACGAGCTTGTGGCTTGCTCAAGTTATTCAAATTAGAAAAAATGAAGAGAGAGGTGTTACTGCTTGAGCATATGATTGGTCTTTGGGATGTTGCAGAACAGGGATTCCGTATCGGCACACAACTCCTAACCATCGAGTTGGAATATGTGTACTTTTTGACCGGCCTCTCAAAAAGAGGGGTCCCTATATCTTTCACTGGGTAGAGGGCACTACCTGAGAAGGTGGACGTGTATCTGGCACACCACTGTATTCCGGGAGAAAGGTTGGTAGGGGGCAAGATCCCTATCAAGGATATATGGGATCTGCCTCTCCGGTCTATATTATTTGCTATCACGAGCATGACAGGTAGCACTAGCACTCACCTGGCATCAAGATCGCAGGTGGCCTATGGTGTTCAGTGTTTGGAACCAACACTGTTCAACTGGAGTGCAGCGTTCCTTCGGAATGTGAAGGAACAGATCTCACAGTGTAGGACTGGTCAGAAGCAGTTCGGCTATGGCTCGTTTTTGGTCTCGTTTTTTCTAGAGAACATCCCTCAGATGCAGTCTCAGATAGCATTGGAAGTACGCCCAATGGACGAACCTTGGATGGAGAGGTGGACTAGTTTGTCCCCAAGACTAGTTTCGGAGTCAGAGTTCCACTTTACTGGTGATTTCTTTGCCTGGCTGAGACGGCAGTACCTCTGGATAGAGGACTTCCCTTATGCCAATGTAGACTTTCGTGGGAGTATGGACTTGATTTTGCCTGCGGGGAAAGACTGGGATGAGTTAGGTAAGAGATTAAGCCATACCTTGTCTAGTTTTTGTTTTTTAAGTTTTTGATGTATATGTATTTTTTTGGGTATGTAAAAGAGTTTTAAAAAATGTTTTGTTTCCAACATGCAGACAAGGGAGTAGTGCGCCCAATTGATATACCAGTACTAGGGCGTCATGGAGGTGCCCTAGTTGTAGCAGATCTAGTGGTACCAGTTATGGGTCTCCGGGAGGTCGAAAGAAACCTCCAAGGCCTTACGATGGGCATCCCTCCTCTACGGAGGGGGGAAGTGCCTTTACATCTGCAGGGACACACTGTAGGGGTACCAGAGAATATCAATTCTCTGTTGAGACGTGTAGTGTGTGCAGTAGTATGTTACTCACAGCACAACGCAGTGCGGGGAGATTAGAGTCTCCCTATGATCATGTTTTTGTATGCCTTGTCAGGCGATGTTGTATGGGTGAACAGACCCAATATTTTTCCCTTTTACACACTTTTTGATGTAAAGCAAACATTTCAGTCACGCCATATATATATATATATATATATATATATATATATATAT
>JASDQU010345685.1:0-12397 GCA_032191745.1 Picea mariana
TTTCATTTTTCATGTCCTGCTTGTTCCGTGATATACATCTTGCACCCAACACTTCCATCATATACATTTTGCACCCAACAATTTTGTCAGATGCATGAGACTGAGTAATTTATAGAATATTATAACATTGTACCAATATTTATAGTAATTTATATAATGCTATAACACCTTTTACTTAAAGAATAGTATAACCAATTATTTAAATTTTATTCAATATTATTTTTAAGTTTTTTAAATGTAAATTTGAAATTTTGTAATTTTGATTTTGTTTATGATAATAAAGGTTTGTACCTAGAAATTGATCCTTCTTGACTAGAGAGTTGAAATGGATATATATTTTTATATAGTATTTTATATTAATATTAATAAATAAACTATAAATAAAACTTATGATATCTATCCTATAATATTAATATTAAATATCATATTCATCAATAATATGTGATAATGTTTTGTTAATATTCAATTAACTATTTAAATTTATTTTTATTTTAAATGTCCCGTCATATCCATGTTAAGTAAACATATAAGGCTCTGAGGCATGTTAGGTAAACATTTAAGGATGTCATAACCATCCAAGGGCCCTCTCACCGTGTAAAACTTAAGAAAAAAATCTTGTGGTAGACTTTACTTGCATTAAGTACTTAATAATAATAAAAAATAGACAAACCTTGGATACGCTAGCATATCAAACATTGGGATAAATTTAGCTAGCAGAAAATGCTAAGACAAACATTTGAACTAATTGTAGAATTAATCCACCTTCAAGCAATGCATAAGAAAATATATGATTCAAAAAGACATAAAAAAGTTTGGACATGCTAACTTATAAAACATTGGGAATAGCGAAGCCGGCAATGAGACCTCCAATCTGTTATAATCATGACATATAAAATTTAGTAGTTTTTAAAATATTATAACATTGTCCCAAGATTTATAGTAATTTATATAATTCTATGACACTTTTTACTTAAAGAATAGTATAAACAATTATTTAAATTTTATTCAATAGTATTTTTAATGTTTTTAAATATAAATTTGGAATTTTGTAATTTTGATTTTGTTTATGATAATAAAGGTTTGTACCTAGAAATTGATTCTTTTTTACTCTAAAGTTAAAATGGATATATACTTGTATATGCTATTTTATATTAATATTAATAAATAAACTTTAAATTAAATTTATGATATCTATTCTATAATATTAATATTAAATATTGTATTCATTATTAATGTATTAATGTTTTGTTAAATTTTATTCAATTAATTATTCAAATTTATTTTTATTTTTCATTTTTCATGTAGAGCTTGTTCTGTGATATACATTTTGCACCCAACAATTCGTAATTTATAGAATATTATAACATTCTACCAAGATTTATAGTAATTTATATAATGCTATAACACTTAATTATTTAAATTATTTAAATTTTATTCAATATTATTTTTAACATTTTTAAATGTAAACTTGGAATTTTGGAATTGTACTTTTGTTTATGATAATAAATGTTTGTACCTAGAAATTGATCTTTCTTGACTCTAGAATTAAAATGCATATATACTTGTATAAACTATAACTTAAAGTTATGATATCTATCTTATAATATTAATATTAAGTATCCTATTCATTATTAATATGTGATAATGTTTTGTTAAATTTTATTTAATTAATTATTCAAATTTATTTTTATTTTTCATGTCTAGCCTCTTTCGTGATATACATGTTAAGTAAACATTTAAGGCTCTGAGGCATGTTAGATAAACATTTAAGGTTGTCGGGAACATTTAAGGATGTCAGAACTGTCCAAGGGCCTCACACTGTGTAAACATTTATGAAATAATGCATGTGTCAGGATTTACGTACGTTAAAAAAATAGAAAAACCTTGGATACGCTAGTATATCAAACGTTGAGATACATTTATCTAGCAGAAAATGCTAAGACAAACATTCGAACTAATGCTAGCATTAATTCACCTTCAAACAATGCATAAAAAAATATATGATTCAAAATGACCGTATATGATCAAAAAGTTTGGATATGATAACATATAAAACATTGGGATTAACGAAGCCGGCAATAAGACCTTCAATCTGTTATCTAATCAGATTATGACATATATGGTACTTTTTATTATATAAAAATCAATGTTTTTTGTTCTGTAGTTCCAACATTAGATATTATGCAAATATTTGTGGTCAAAGGACAAACTAATACTAGGTCAACAAATTATTGATCACTATAGTCCCTCTATGCCTACGACGGGGACTAATAAGGCACTAGAACCCTAACACAAATGTACATTTTTAAAGATGCTTTTAAGTATTGTTACCTCTCGATATATAGAATCCAAAGAAATTATAATGTCTATGCCTAGAGGAGAGGTCAGATAAAGGTGTTAGTACAAATTACACGAAATGTGTGTGGATTCTCTTCCAAAATCTTTTTATGTGTTACATGGAGAATGTGAAATATACACATGAAATCCTATGACCAAACTTATGGTGGTTGAAATGTACAACTCATTCATAGCATGGAAGCCTTTATGGAATAGTGAAATAGTTGATAGGATCTATTTTTTTCATGAAGAAGGCCTCATTATATATCTTATTATTTTTTTTATTTTTTTTCCAAGTATCAGATGGAAAACCACAGTTATATGGAGTTGCAAGTTGCAATCTTATCTTTGTGGGGTACTATGTTCTTTTCCATATGTTTTACTTTAATTGTGTATGTCATGAATTTACCTAATGCTTATTCTTCTAATGCTAACATTAAAAACCATCAATGTTTTCAAGCATAATGTTCTTAATTTGTTTGGATTTATTTTGCATAAAAAAGAGGACCTTCATGCCTCTTATTATGTTTTTCTCCACGTGATTTTAGATTCCATCTTCAATCAAATGCAAGGTCCAAGTACTTGTAAGAAGGAACCAAATAGAGGTTATCCTTAATTAAATGTAATGGTTATACCCCTATCATTAAAATTGTTACTATGGGTGTCCCCACGTCAACATACATTTCTGAAATGACTTTAGTGGTCATCAAACTAGGTAATTTCCCTATTACTTGTATTGTTTGTGAATCTTGTATTTTTCTTCCAGTGTTTTTAATGCATAGTTACTTTATTGTTTTGGAGTAGATTGGTATGTCTTTTTTTATCTATAGTAAAGGAACTCTAATACAAATATTTTTCAATTCATTCAGAATGTCAAATTCAAGTGAAATTTCTAGTTTTTCATGTTTTTCTATGATTAATCGTTCAGGGAAAGGTGTTGTCCTAGAGGATTGAGGTTGTTACTATAAAGAAACATATTTTCTTATTGATTTTTTTATTTATTTTTGGGTTGATCGGAAGTTTCCTCCTTTTCTTCCTCAATTAGAATGGGTGATTTTTTATTTACTACCTTCCTAGATGCAAATTGATTTCCTATAATGATGCAAGAAACTCTTGTAACTATGGAGAAATTTATTGTAATGGTGCAGGAAATTCTTGTAATTATGAAAGAAATTCTTGTAGTTTCACTGGAATTTCCTGTAATCGCACAGGGGCAATGAGATCTAGGTAGGAAAATTGTTTACATTAGCATTGCAAACAATTTTATTCTTTTGATTGTTGGGGTTTTCCATAAGATGGCAAAGAATTTGTGTAGGTATAGGGGGTTGTTTATTTGATGAAAGTTGTAATGGTTATGGATGATGTAGCTAAGGTTGGGATGGAAATGGTGGTTGTGTAGTTGTAGGATACTGAGGGAATGATTGTTATTACTGTTGTTGCGGGAAAAAATGATGTCGTGGATAAGATTGTTGTGTAACCAATTATGGTGACTGATATTGAGGTTGATATTGTGGATGCGAATTATAATGTGGTTGATTTCCATCAGTGTTTCCTCTTCAAGTGTTTTGAGAAGGTTTATTAGGACTTTTTTAAAGAGACCAATATTGCCATGGCATGGAAGTATTCCAAGATGTTTGTGCAGAATTTTGATTAGAAAATCCAGAAAATTAATGAGAAGGATCATGAGGCATACATGTTGGTCGTGGATACTAAGCTCACTTGGGTATAATGTTGTAAAGTGCTTATACTACCTCATTGTCTCCTTTGTAAACTGGTTTCAGTCTGGGCAGCGAGGGACAATTTTATGTCGCATGTTTTTCTACACATATCCCACAAATTTGAATGTTATTTAGTGGAGACTCATTTTTACAATGTTTCTTTATGCAATTAGGAAACAAAATGGATAAGTTTGTTGTTTCATCTTCCTATTTGTTTTTAGAATTGAAAACATCAAATTGAGAACTAAGTGTGCCAAGAAGCTCAATTTTAAAATTTTCTAACAAGTTGCCAATTTCATCCCTACTAATACTCCTTGTCGTTGATTTAGTGACTTTTGAAAGAGTATCCCTATATCCTCTTTCAGCCTTAGATTTTCGTATGGAATACTTCCTTCACATCTCATAAATTTGATCAAATGGTAGATAAGAAATATCCCTAGATCCCATGAGTTTAAGAACATCAATACAGTCATCTCGAATTCCTTTTAAAAATATAATACAAACGATATTAGAATTTAAATACTATGTTTTGATTTTTACAAATTGTGTAAAAACCTCTCCAAATAGTCCACTAAAATCTCATCCTTTTTCTATGTCATTTTAAAAATGTCCTCTTTATAATATCAAGGCTTGCAATAATATTGCTATTTCTTAAGGAATATTTTCCTCATGGCATCCCAATATCCAATGGTACTTTCTCCTAATCCTATAAACCATTTTAAGGAATTTCCCTTCAAAGTGGTACGAAACAATTGAAGCTTGTGAGCATAATCGATTATGACATAAATATTGAATTCAAAAAGGAATACATTAGGGTTGTGAGAGGCCATACCATGTAAATTAGGAATGAATGAAGGTTGAATTCTTTTAATTTTTAACTCATTACAAAATGTTGCAAGCATGTCTAATGACGCAACCCGCCCCTCACCGAGCAAGCCGCTCCCACCAGGACCTTCTTCACACACGGGCCCGAAGAGTCAAAGTACTCTTCCTCTCCACTCGGGAGTCCACCACCCACAGTAGGCTCCTTCGGCGATTTTCCCTTCGGAAATCGGGAATTCGGAATTCACGGTCTCCCAAACTCTGCGAGTGCAATCACAAGCAACTCAAAACCCCGAACCCCGATGGTCTACGGTCAACCCTTTCGAATATCGGGATATCGTGACTCGGGATTTCGCGTTTCACATGAACACAATTCACATACAATGCAAACCCCCGATCCCCGATGGTCAACGGTCAACACTTCCCTCTATCGGAGATTTTCCCTATCGGGAAATCGACACATGAAATGTCGTGATTCACTTACACTATGAATCCCTGAACCCCGAACTCCGATGTGCTTCCACCTGTACTCCACTAACGATCGTGGTCCCACCTGCCACGTCACTTCAGGATTTCGCGGATCGCGAATCCACGATGCATGAACTCGTTGACGTTGAGAACCCCGATTTTTCGAACCCCGACTCCCAGGGATCCTTTGACGCGTGTCTCACAAATCTACGGTTGTGGTTATATCGGGGAATCGCAGGTCGCGATTTCGCCGGTCACAATTCCTTTGCATCGCAAAACCACGAACTCTGATCTTGCGATGCCACCTGTCAACACCTCTGGGTAAGGCCTACACCTTGACACCTGTCTCCCCCTCGTGCTATCGGGAAATTGCGATTCGGGAATTCGCGTTTCTTGATGCACAAGGCCACAGTCTTCACAAAACCCCAAACTCCGACTCCTCAGGATCTTGCACCACGTGTCCCCGTTCGGATCGACGGCTCCCGTCGAATTGGGAGATCGCAACTCGCGATTTCTCGAGGTGTAAACTCTTACCTCGCCAACTCCCAAACGCCGAACTTCTGAAGCCCGATGGACCTTTATTCTTCCTCGCCTGTGCCTATGGTTTATTCCCCGCGCAACTCCTCCGCGATCTGACGGCCCTCAGGATTTCGCAAAACTTCACTTGGATCACAAGTCGTCGATTCTCTTCCTCTTGAGAATCCTCCGGCTTCTAAGATTTTCCTTGGTTCAAATCTCTCCTAGGCCTGTTCCTTCGATGCTTGTAAGGAACTATCCCTCCTGAGATTTGTCTCTCTCTGACTCCTTCAAAGACTTCTCACGTTCTTCCTGTGTTCGACTTCCAACAGCTCTCAAAGCGTTGAAGCCGTCTAGACCTGTGCAATCCTGCTAACACGATCTAGTCCTCCTCCTCTCAGACTCGGCTCGGAGACTTCAATTCGACCTACACTCACCTGCACGGTTCGAACAACCCAACATAACCCTAGGCAATAGAGAACAAAAGTTCAACTGCTCAACCTCCTCAACGCACTCTATGCGGAGGAATTCAACTGCACTCTATGCAGGAATCTCCTGACTTGAACAGAGAAACAATTGAAACTCATTCCCTCATTCTCTCAGGTTTTTAACCTGATAGGCAATCACATATGCAGCATATAGAAGATAAGCATAAAAAGAAGCAAGCATGCAAAAGCATAATATCAACAACACACAGAGATCAAACACATCCATAGAATTGAATCGAAGCTTTTCCTATTAATTCAATATCTGTACATGGAGTTTCTTCACAAGCTCTCTGCTCTGTTCTTCCTTGCCCCTGTGCTAATGCTGAATAATAAATCTCAATTATATAAGGAGGGTGCCTATATTCGTTTTCCCTCCTGGAAGTAAAAATTGTCTAATCTACAGATAATTTCTATCTAAGAGCATTAAACCCATTAAATGCCTGCTTATCTACATTACATTACAAGTGCACTCAGCTTTGAATGCCTTTAGTAAAACGGCGGCGCAACAATACCAAGGTAGAATTCAAAATTTGAGGTTTGTTGGCTTGTCCAGCTGTCTCTTCTTTCTCCTTGCGCTGGTTCGTATGATGAATTGTGGATGCTCCTGCATCATACTCCTCGGCTCAAAAGATTTCATGGGCTCCTGCACAGTCTGCCCATGTTTCAAAATCACTGCTTCTGTCTCCCAGCTTGCATCCTCCATTGGGTGATCTTTCCATTTCACCAGGTATTCAAAATACTGCTTTCTCCTGGTCTTCTTCCCTGCTCATTTATCCAGTATGCACTCCATCCTCGGTTTCTGTGCAACTGGTAATTGTTTCTGCCACTGGACCACTGGTTCCTCAGTTCCAGTGCCTGCTTCTTCAGCCCTGTAGGGGTATAAATCCAAAATGTTGAAAATCGGAGATATCCCGATGCCTTTCGGCAACTCAAGCTCATATGCATTTTCCCCGAATTTCTTCAGGATTTGGCACTGCCCAATTTTCTCAATCTTGAGCTTGTTATATGTTCCCCTAGGGAACCTTTCTTTCCTCAGGTGCGCAAGAACCATGTCCCCAACTTCAAACTGAAGTTGCCTTTTTCTCTGATCGGCTCTATGCTTATACTCTTTATTGGACTTTTGCAGTCACTGCTTCACCTGTGTGTGAAGTTCTTGCATTGCTTCAGCAAATTCTTCAGCCCTCGCGCTGCTAGTCTCAGCCTGTTCTGACTCCCTGAGCTCAGAAAATCCCCTCGGATATGTCCCATACAAAATTTGAAATGGGCTCTTACCTGTACTTCGATTCACAAAATCATTGTACGCAAACTCTGCCTGTGGTAGGATTTGATCCCAACTGGTGTGATGCTCCGTCACCAGACTTCTTAACAGATCTCCTAAGCTCTTGTTGACCACTTCGGTCTGCCCATCTGTCTGCAGATTGTAAGCAGAACTGAATGCTAAGTCAGTCCCCAGCTTCTTCCATAGCATCCTCCAAAAATGACCTATGAACTTGGTATCCCGATCCGAGACTATACTTCTCGGCAATCCATGTAATCGGACAATCTCTTTGAAAAATAAATTGGCGATGTGGGTTGCATCGCTTGTCTTATGACATGGTAGGAAATGTGCCATCTTTGAAAACCTGTCCACCACCACAAAAATGGAATCCACGCCTCTCTGCGTTCTCGGTAATCCCAAAACAAAATCCATACTGATCGCCTCCCATGGCCTCTCAGGTATGGGCAACGGCTGATAGAACCCGGTGTTCTGCTTTCGGCCTTTTGCATGTTGACATATCTGGCACCTATCAACAAACCGTTTAACATTTGCGTGCATTCCAGGCCAATAATAAGACTCGCCCAGCTTGGCGAATGTCTTGTCATGCCCGAAATGACCTACTAAGCCTCCATTGTGCTTTTCCTTCACCAAATTCTCTCTCATAGAACAATCTGGAATGCACAATTGATTTCCTTTGAACAGTAATTCATCCTGGATCAGGTAATCAATCCACGAACTCCTATCCCTGAGAACTAGGTTCTCGGCTGCCTCGTATGCCTCGCCAAAGTCTGCGTCACCCGCATACATATCTTTTATATTTTCAAAACCCAAGGTTTTGACCCTGAATTCCTGCAGCAACAAGCACTTCCTGCTCAAGGCATCAGCTACCTTGTTTGCAATCCCCGAAATGTGTTTTATGACAAAGGTGAAATTCTGCATGTATTCCACCCACTTTGCATGCTTCTGATTTAGCTTCTCCCGCTGACTTACGAACTACAATGCATGGTTATCGCTATACAGCACAAATTCCTTGGGTATCAGATAGTGCCTCCACTTCTTCAATGCCTGGACAATGGCATAGAATTCTTTATCATATGTGGAGTAATTCAATTTTGCATCATCTAGCTTCTCGCTGTAATATGCAACAGGTCTGTCATCCTGACTTAAGACCCCTCCAACAGCATACCCACTAGCGTCACACTTCACCTGGAAGGTCTTCCGAAAATCAGGCAGCACTAACACTGGCTACTCGGTTATCTTTCGCTTCAACAGATTGAAGCTCCTTTTAGCCTCGGCTGTCCACTGAAAAATTTTATGCCGCTTCCTGACCGTATCCATCATTGCGGCGCTAATCCCACTAAAATTTCAAATGAACTTCCTATAGAAGCTTGCCAAACCGTGAAAGCTCCTTACCTCAAAAACATTTCTCGGTGAAGGCCAATTCCTGATTACGTTCACCTTCTCAGGATCCATCTTCAATTCATTTGCTGAGATTACAAAGCCCAAATAAATGAGCTCTGTCTGCATGAAAGAACACTTCTTCAAATTTATCAGCAGTTTCTCCTGCTGCAGTCTTTTCATCAAAATGGCCAAATGCCTCAAGTGTTCAGCCTTCGTCTTGCTGAAAATCAGTATGTCGTCTAAGTATACGACCACAAACTTGCCAATGAATTCCCACAGGACTTCATTCATCAACCGCATAAATGTGCTTGGCGCATTTGTCAACCCAAATNTCCATCAAGTCGTCCATCCTCGACAGTGGAAACCTGTACCTGATGGTGATTTTATTGATCACCCTGGAGTCTATACACATCCTCCAGCCTCCATCTTTCTTTGGACTTAGTACTATCGGAACAACACATGGACTAAGACTCTCCCTGACTAGTCCCTTATCCTGTAGATCCTGTACCTACCTTTTGACTTCCTCATTCTCTTGAGGTGTCAACCTGTACGCTGCCTTATTTGGAAAACTTTCTCCGGGTATGAGGTCAATGTGGTGACTCGCACTCCTCATCGGTGGCAATGAACGAGGTAGTTCGTCCACAATGATATCAACAAACTCTCTCAGCAGTTCCTGAATCTCTTCCGGCAAGTCGTCCACTCTTGTGCTTGTCAGGACAATTCTTGGCTTCCTGACAACAAAGAACTGTGGATCCTCATCCTTCTCTAGCTCTGTGAGAAGTTCTTTCCCACTCATGAGAAGTATGGTACTGGTTACTTCCGACTCCACCTTCTTATCCTTCCCCGGGAGCAATGTATGTGTTTTTCCATCTTTCTCCAAGGTGTATGTGTTCATCCTCCCATTATGAACCACATTTCTGTCAAACTGCCATGGTCTTCCCAATAATACATGACAGACATCCATGGGTATAACGTCACACAGAATTTCATCCCTATATTCACCCATTTTAAAATTTACCAAGCATTATTTTGTAACACATACCTGGTGTCCTTTCTGCAGCCACGTCACTTTGTATGGGCTCGGGTGTTTGTTCATTTTCAGCTCCAGTTTCTCCACCATCTCGGTCGAAACGAGATTATCTGTGCTCCCACTATCCACTATAACCTTGCATTTCCAACCCTGGGTCTTGCAAGTCGTCCAGAACAGTCTGCATCTTTGCGCTGCGTCCTCCATCTCTTTCTCGGGTTTCAAGAGAACATTATGTACTGTTAATGACTTCCCACTTCCAGCGTCTTCATCTTCAACATCACACCTCTGCGCCTCAACAACATGGGCGTTTCCTCTGTCCATCTTCCTCTCTGGACAGTCAACGGCCTTATGTCTGTCTTTCCCACACGTAAAACATGTGATGACTCCTCCTCGACCTCTTCCTCTACCTCAGGTACGAGGAAATGTGTTGGCATCAACATATCCTCCTTGCTGATCACCTTGCTGTCTCCTCGGCTCAGCAATTTTCTGCCTCTGCTGTGAGGTTCCACCTCTTTCAGCCTTTCCCTGAGGTCTCTTCCAATCCTCCTTGGGTTTCTGAGTTCTTTCTTGGGCAACTGCTTTGCCTCTAGGCTGGCTTCTGCCTCGCCCTCGATGCCCTTGCTTGCGGCTCAGCTTTTCTTCAGCCTTCAGAGCCATCTGGTACGCATCCTCCACTATGTAGATGGTAACCATGCTCAATTCATCCTGAATGTCATACCTAAGAACATTCAGGTATCTCGCCACCTTTTCGTCATCACTCTCTCGATGACCTGCTCAAATATTGAGCCTATAGAATTCTTCAGTGTACTCCTTCACCGTCATCATCTTCTGTCTCAGGTTCTGTATGCACCTGAACAGAGTGATCTGGTAGTCCCTCAGAATGAACTTCGCCTTCATCTTGGCGATCATCCGATCCTAACTCTTGATTTTCTATTTGCCTTTGGAACACCTGTCTGCCTGCAGCTCGTCCCACCATAAGGCTGCATGTCCCTTCAACTTGGTTACTGCATGTCTTACTTTCTTGTCCTCTTCGATGTCTTCGTAATCGAAGTAGGTGTCGAGTGCTCGGATCCAATCCAACAACTCCTCTGTGTTCAGACTTCCCTCATAGACGGGAATATCCATCTTCATCTTCGAGCTCATCCTCGAAATGGCTCTGATCAACCTCTCTGTCGAGGCATCTTCTGCAGCGACCTCTTCTTGGTCATGTCCAGCTTCCTCTTCAACCTCAGGATCGCTGAACTCTATCGTACCCGCTCGATGCCTCTGGGTGGCCTCCATATCTTAGAGTCTCGCTCTGAGATCTCGTATTTGACGCTCCATCTCTGGATTCCCTGCTGGCCTACCGCTTCTTCGCGCGCCCCTGTCCTCACGATCAGGTGACTGCCTTTCCCTCCTAGGCGGCATTATATCTCTTCTATCTCTGCTTCAGAAAACATAGACACTCCCACTCTGATACCACTCTGACGCAACCTGCCCCTCACCGAGCAAGCCGCTCCGACTAGGACCTTCTTCACACACGGGCCCGAAGATTCAAAGTACTCTTCCTCTCCACTTGGGAGTCCACCACCCACAGTAGGATCCTTCGGCGATTTTCCCTTCGGAAATCGGGAATTCGGAATTCGCGGTCTCCCGAACTCTGCGAGCGCAATCACAAGCAACTCAAAACCTCGAACCCCGATGGTCTACGGTCAACCCTTTTGGATATCAGGATATCGCGACTTGGGAGTTCACGTTTCACACAAACACAATTCACATACAATGCAAACCCCCGATCCCCGATGGTCAACGGTCAACACTTCCCTCTATCGGAGATTTTCCCTATCGGGAAATCGGCACATGAAATGTCGTGATTCACTTACACTATGAATCCCCGAACCCCGAACTCCGATGTGCTTCCACCTGTACTCCACTAACGATCGTGGTCCCACCTGCCACGTCACTTCAGGATTTCGCGGATCGCAAATCCGCGATGCATGAACTCGTTGACGTCGAGAACCCCGATTTTCTGAACCCCGACTCCCAGGGATCCTTTGACGCGTGTCTCACAAATCTACGGTTGTGGTTATATCGGGGAATCGCAGGTCACGATTTCTCCGGTCGCAATTCTTTTGCATCGCAAAACCCCGAACTCCGATCTTGTGATGCCACCTATCAACACCTCTGGGTAAGGCCTACACCTTGACACCTGTCTCCCCCTCGTGCTATCGGGAAATCTGCAAGATACCAGATATATAAAATATGCAGAACAGAAACGAAATGCTAGAAATAACAGAATAACAGTGAAATATCCAGCATAATCTTCACAATACACAGAAATGATATACGAAATAGCAACAGAAATAGCACTTGAACAGAA
>JASDQU010345688.1:0-12486 GCA_032191745.1 Picea mariana
AGGGTTTTGGACTAATCCAGGTCATTGGGTTAGGGTTTTGGATGCCGCTGGCTCCTATATGTATATTGTATTGTAAACAATGTAACACAATGTGTATCAATATAATATATGCTGGTTTTCCCGGTTTGGGTTTCCAGGTGAAAAATCTCTGTGTAATGTTTGTATTTTCCATTGTGTCTTTTCTGTTCTTTTCTGAATATCAGTTTGCAGTAGATATTGTACAAGGTTAGAATTTACACTTCTATGTAGGACAATAAGCCTACTAACCTGAAGCTTACTGGTCCTGAATTGACTACCTCATTCTCCCGAAATCTTCAAATCTCCTCTGAATACCTCTCGTCTAGTCACTCTGGTAGCAAGTACAAATGAGGTGGCAATGTGGGCCCTACAACTATATATAGGCCTTCCTTCCAAACTTCCAATCACCATTCTGGGAGCTCCAGGTGTCCATTCTTCGATCTATCTTCAACCACGAGATCAACATCCCGTCATATACATCAAGATAGTCCCCAGGCCACTTTTTATCCTTAGCCCCTGGGGCACCATTTTTTCATACCTAGTCTAGGTACGCATGCTCATGTTCAAAATTATCAAATCAATGCTTATATGTTTGATTCTCTTCAGATATTCTTCACATCGAGAATTTGGTTTTCGTGTGTGCAGGTACTTGGGCATCATACATCAACACAACCCCTTCAGGTATATAATCAACACTGGCATGTAATCATTCCCTCTAAACCTCAATTGCATCTCCAGTCACACCCTATGAAATTTTCCTCTAGGATCCCCATCTCCAACTCTGCAATACTGACACCTCCATTGCATCTTAGGTACTGTCACCTGGTAGCACTCTTACCCACATGAGTTGTCCCATTCATAGCACCCTTTTACACTTTGACACTAATGCTATTTTTCAAACCTTTAGGGATGGGAGTCCCAATAGTCTTACATCATGTCGTGAATCAGCCACATACTCCTTCTCCTCATTTTGCTAGCTTTCCCAATGGACTCCCAGGTTCTATTTTGACTGCACCTCTGCAGTATCATGAACCCTCCATTTCATCCATAATCAATTTTCCCCTCTGCAAATTTCTCTCCATTTCATCTACCTCATACAGATACCCAACCATGGGGCCCCAAATTCCACCAATTCTTCAAACTAATGGCACCCTCATTGGCCCAACCATATTACATTGGGGTACCCATTTTTGTATTTGTACACTCATCCCAAATTATTCTTTATTTATTGTAAAAAGTCTTTATTTCCAGCATTTCCATACCTTTTTGTTGTCACCTTTGGCGACCTTCTTCCCATTCTGGTAAACACAGCCCATGTCACCCTTGGTTGGGGCACTCCTTATCATCTACCTTTGTTGACATCATCCATATACTTTGAGTATCCCACAAGCCACTTACCTCTTCCCTATGAGTTTGTTCACTTTGTCCTACCTCTGGCACAACTTATTCCACATCTTGTTGTCCCCCTGACACTCGACTTAGTTGAATGGTTGTAGCCACTTATACTTCACATATACACCCAACCAAGGGTAGTCTTAAGTCTTCATACATCTTGACTTCGACCATGTGCCTCCTCTAGTTCTTAACCTCACCTAGTAGATTTCACAAAGCCCTTTGCTTCTGGGAGTCACGTCCCCCTTTTGTCGACATCAACGCAGTTTTCCAGAAGGGCGACAGTATCTTGACTCTCATTACCTTTCCAATGAGAGATATCAAATGGCACAGGGAGAACCATAATTGCTCCCTGCTGTTTTTGACCCCCGTAACATTCAACTTCAACACTTTCTCATGTTACTGTGGGTCTTACTTTGGGACTATTGCAGTTATTTCTTATATTTTCCAAAGACCTCTGAACTTGGCTAGGCTATCAATGCCTATAGAATCCATGATGTTTCTTATATATGTCACTACCTATTGGTCAGAGTATGTTCCTCCACGGAATTGTCTTCTGCATTTATCATGAACACCCCCGAGGGCGCTGCATTTGTCTACATCAACACACCATTCCTTTTTGAGTTACATGAACACGAGCATGGGGCATGCCCACCTCATTTGTACACAGTTTATTTTTACACACCTTATGGAAGGTTGGGTTCTACAGGTTCCCTTCTCCCTCCAACGAGTAACTCTTGACAATCCCACTATCGCTCTCTCTTACAATGACACTCTCAGTAGAAGAAACATTGATGGATTCGGCTATACGTATGCTCCTAACCTCATCCATCAGGGGGCATCTGTTATCATTGAAATTTCATCCACAAATGGTTACAAGAATTCAGCATTGTCAAATAGTTATGAGGTCACCCATGGACTAAAATTACCACAAAAGCATTTCCAAAGGGTCAAAACTATACAACCAGTGACAAAATTAAAGTGTGCTATGACTACATAGGGCGCACGCGCACATGCACAAAACAGAAATGCAGGAAAAGTGCACATGCACCCGATGTGCAAATGTGGTGGCTAAAAGCCATGCACATCTAAGAACGGTGCATTTATGAGAGTGGTCGGCCTCCCACCCACTTCTGGTTCAACTTCCAAGTTGATTTGACACTCAAATTTGGACTAGATCCGACTGGGTGGCTGATCAAAGACCTTAAAATGCCCTAATTCACTTCTTTCCACACTACAAGCTGGTTTCACAATACCTCAAAGAGGTGCTATAGAAAGGCCATGGGTGCACTTCATTTTTTAAGGAATTTCAATAGCAAAGTTATGCTGCTACTATTCTCTTGAGGAATCCTCTATTCTCATCAAGAGTATCTTAGCACCATTACATTGGGCAATCCATCTCACTGCTTGAGTGGATTTGCAATGAATTCTTTCACCATTTTCATTCAAAGTTGTAAGGAGAGCTTATTTGTGGGGGTCCAAGAGCCCTCCCTTGGAGGAAGAAGGGACTCATAGTCCTCTTTCTTCTTGGTGTTTTGTTTCACTGATATCAACCTTACCATTGGTGACATGAGTCTTATTGTTTCTTTTGTTCTTATGTCCCTATGCTCATTAGTTTTGTTGTTATTTTATTTCTTAGTTTAATTTTTATTTTTTCTTCTATATTTATTTCTCTTACCCTTTCCCTTACAGTTGTTCTACTTAGCAAACCCAACTAAGGTTGTAAGCACCTTTGTTTTGCTCACGAAGGTGACGAAAGAGGTGCAACAATAGTGAATGTGAAATTATGTATGATAGCGATATAGAGGTTGAGGTTAGTAAGGCACTTCACCCCCAGGTGATGGTTATGTCAGGTCCTTTTATTTCCAACCCTCATGATCAATTCAAATTCCAAGATGTAGGATATCCTTTTACTGATCATATTTCAATTTATTCTCATCTTGAATATTCACATAATGATTGTAATTTTAAAGAAATGAATTCCACGCCTGTATTTGATTCTTATGATATAACTCAAGTTCCTACTTCTTTTCATAATTTTGAATTTTTAACACAAGTAGATGCCAATTATAATATTGATTAGACTATAAGGTTGATGATACTTGTGAACATGAAAATCATGAGAATAAGTCCTTAGTTTTTGTTAATAAGTTTGTAAATAGTAATGTAAATTCTTTTCATATTGTAAATAATACTAACTTTTCTCAATAGGGTTATCAAAATACATTTCCAATCATAATTCCATTCAAACCATTCCAAAATCATTTTCATGATAGAATTGAATCTTGGTTGGAAAATATATTTGATAAGAAATTCCCTGTTGATAAATTTCTTCTTTTGTCTCTATTAAAAGTAAATGTACATCAAAAAAATTATTTTAATTGTCTACTATTCATTAAGTTCAGGTTACTAATTCATCTTGTAGATATGTTTTCAAGTATCAAATAAATTGAATGGCTTCATTGGAAATTTGACTATACATAGTCTTATTTTCCTCATAAAGTTAGAGTAGTAGTAGGTCTAGTTTAGTTTATCTTAGATTTACTTTAAGCTTTGATTTAATAAATTGGTGATCTTGGGCATATGAGAACTTCATTAAATCTGCAACTGCTTCATGTTTTAATTTTTATCATAAGAAGAGGTTACTTCATTAATTTGGAGAAACTCAACATCTCTAAGGTAAATCACAATGAGATTCTTCAAGAGAAGTCTCACATGCTTATTTGCATCCTTTACTTTTTGTCTTTCTGTTTTAATTTCAGGTTTTGTTTTGTTTTTTAGTATTTGCTGATCTAAATTTTGTTTCTTGCAAGTCTTTGGGAATTTTCATAAAATCTAACACCCCTACTTTCTAAGAATTCACTCTCTTCATTTCACTGGCGAAACCAACAATGATGATGTTGATCAAGTTACAAATAAACTAAGTCAGAGAATTTATGAACCTATACTTTATTTTCATCCAATATCATTATAAACCTCATTTTTACTACATAATCATTTAGATTTTTCTATAAAGACTTAATTTTGAAATAAAAGATTTGTGAGGTGAGAGAATTCTAATTTAAATTCATCTTTTAATATTTATTGTTGCTTAGATTCTGGAATTTGGGTTGAATAAAAATCCTAATTAGCTGCAACTTGGAAAAACAAAATGAATCACTAAAAAAAATAAAAATAAAATCTCACTTAATAAAGATAAATGTGCTTTCCTCACATTCACTCTTTTGTCAGGATACACTTTCATAAGTTGCCTTGTGTTAGGACCATACAATGTACCTTTTTGCTCACACTTTTTGCTACCTTTACACCCTTGTTCCACTCATATTTAAACTCACATTATCACCTTACCCTATCTTTCCAAAGGTATACAACATCTCTTCTCTTTACTATATGTTTAATCTGTTTTTCATATAATTTTACATTATTCTCGTACTTAAACGTTGATCAGAAATATATAAGTGCTGAAGCAGTTCGAACTGAAGATTAGCATTGAGGCTTGTTGCTGAAACAGTTAAAGCATGCAAACCCTGTGGCTGAAACAGTCTGTGGACTACGATGTTGAAACAACAACCCACACAGAAGAAGCTGTTATACTCTATGTGGTATACAATGCTGAAATAGCAACTCACATAGAAAAAACGGTTACACTCTCCGTCATCTATGATGCTGAAACAACAACTCACACAGAGAAAGCTACTACACTCTTCGTGGTCTACGATGCTGAAACAACAACTCACACAGAAGAAGCGGTTACACCCTCCGTGCTCTACGATGCTGAAACAACAACACAAAGTTGTTACATTGACCACAACAGCCGCACCTTGAGCCAGAATTAACCATCGCTGCCGTGTGACCAAGTTGCTGAAACAGTTAGAACGCAAATCCTGTGGCTGAAACAACTCGTGATTTGTGATGCTGAAACAAAATACAACAGCAGTAACAAGAAGACAAATAAATAAGTTGTTACTCCAGCCGCAACAACAACACCTCACTCAACACTTGTAATAGCATTCTGTTATGGGAGACTAGGATATCCTATTCTAGTATAGAAATTGGATCTGACTAAGAATAGGATTCAGATGTGCAAATGTAATTTAATGATCAAATTGTATCAAGGGGATTATCCTCTTTAAATAAGAGGAAATCACCATTAGAGGGGACCTTCTTTTTGGCTAAGAAAGGATTTATAGAGAAGGACGTGTTTTTACTTCAGATTGTAATATGATACAGTTGACAAATGAATAAAAGATTGTTCTGAGTATTCCTTTATAGTTCCTCTCATTTCAGGGGAATATTGTGAGAAGGGAGGGCCCACCTTCTTCAAAATATTCACCCATTAGCTTTGTAGTGTGTTAGTGTTATTTCTGTTCATGCCTTGATTAAATTCTATTTTGCTGAAACACTACTTTACTTAACTCTGCTTTACTAATTGTTACATTGTTTTCATATGATTCATGCTTGGGTAATTGTAAATCATTCTAGTTATCAATCATGTTTGATGAATTTATGAAGGAGTGATAATCAGGGACAGGTGCTGAAGATTCCTGCTTGGGGAATAGGGTCATGTTCCCTGTTAAGAGATAGTTAACCTTCAGTGTGTGTCAATTATTTCAATTAGTAATGAGTTTATGAAAGTGTGCTAATTGGAAACAGGTGATGAAGATTCCTTCTTGGGGAATAGGGTCCTGTTCTCTATTAAGAGTTAGTTATCCTTCAATGTGTGTCAATCATTTCAATTAGTAATGAGTTCATGAAAGTGTGATGATCAGAAACAGGTGCTGAAGATTCCTAATTGGGGAATAGGGTCATGTTCTCTGTTATAAGATAGTTGGTCTTTCCTTTTGTAGTGTCCTGAAAGACTTCTTTTCCAGGTTGTTATTTCCTTAATGTAATCCAGGATTCTTTCGACAATTATTTCTTTAAACATTAAACTTTGCAATAGGTAGATTGATTTCCTGTAATTCAAGTTAGAACTTCAGTTTGTTCAAGGCAAAGTGTGATTAATATGTTTTTACTACAACTCTAGGTTGCTTTTGAGATTGAGCATATATAGTGCGTGATTACCTTTGAAATAAACAAACTTCCCTGGGTTGACAATTTATGTAGCACTTGATTGTTTAGTTAAATAAACAATTATAGTGACCAACACCTTGTTGAAATTTATTTTAAGATTTGGTTTTTTCTTTATCTTCTTCTTTGGATTTACATTTTCTTTCTTCATTTGCAATGATTTAAATTTTTTGGTTTTACTTGTCTTGTTTTTTATTGGATTTTGTATTCTTCTAAAAGATTATATGGGGGAATCCTTCCTACGCAATACGAATTGGTGTACATGGGAAAATACTTACTCTACCATTTTAATAGGATTCCATTTACCTTAAGGGCATCTATATCAATTTTTCTCTTTTATTGTACATCAACCATTACCCATGGGGAACATTGAGATATGTTTTAAGTATTATAAGTTTATCTTTATAAAGGAAATAATTTCCTACAGTCTTTACTTTGAATCCCTCCCATACCCCTACACATTTAAAGCCTCTACTTTGGTAGATAATAAGAAGACTAGTGGGGTCAAACAACTCAAATAGTATTGCATTATTTACTTTAAATAGTAAGTCTTTTATGCCACCCCACTCTCTTCACTCAATTGCTAAAAACAATTCTCCAAATATGTTATCAAAAGGGTGGCATAAGAGAGATGAAAACACATATGTGTGGGAAATGTGTGTAAACCCACTGGGGTTCTGAACATGCTCACTGTCAGTGAGTAAATGCATACACTTCCCTTTCATATATTCTCTTATGCTTCAGATACTGCAATAGGATATGTCTTGGGACAAGAAGAAAATCATCTCCCTTATGTTATTTATTTCATTAGCAAGAATATGACTCCTGCTGAACTCAATTATACAGTTACCGAAAAGGAATTCTTAGCAGTTATCTATGCTATTAATAAATTTAGACATTACATCATTGGCTACTCTACTCTTGCCCATACTGATCACTCAGCTATCAAATATCAAATGAAAAAACCTATCACAAATGCTCGAGTCACCAGATGGTTACTATTATTGCAAGAATTTGATATTAGAATTGTAGATAGACCAGGAAAAGAAAATGTAGTTGTTGATTTCCTTTCTCAGTTAACACCTGATGATGATACCCCAGTAGGTGATTCCTTTCCTGATGAATATCTATTTGCAGTATCTGCTCACTCACCTTGGTATGCAGACATCGCTAACTACCTGGTTGCAGGGAAGTTACCACCACACCTATCCCACTGAGAGAAAAGAAGAATCATTCAACAAAGTGCTCGGTATAGTTGGATAAGTGGGTGTCTTTTCCACGCAGGATTTGATTAAGAAATCCGAAGGTGCATTAGAGAAGATGAGGTTTATGATCTACTAAAAGCTTGTCATGATGTCCCTTGTGGAGGGCATTTTGCTGATAAAAGAACATCACATAAAATTTTCAGGATGGGGTATTATTGGCCCTCACTTTTTAAAGATGCAAAGAAATATGTCCAGGCCTATGATAGCTACTAAAGAATGGGCCAACCTAATCATAGAGATGAAATGCCATTAAACCTCCAGATAGTACTTGAACCATTCAAAAGATGGGCCTTAGACTTTGTAGGACCCATTAACTCCCCATCCAATCAAAAAGTTTACATAGTGGTCTGCACAGATTATATGACCAAGTGGGTGGAAGCTAAAGCACTCCATAGAGCAACTGAAGAAGTAGTTCTAGATTTCCTATTTGAAGACATCTTCATCATATTTGGAGTGCCAAGAGAATTAGTCACAGATGGAGGACCTCCTTTCACTTCTCATGGTTTTAAAGCCACCCTTCAAAAATATCATATTCAACATACCACACCCAAGCCAATGGATAGGTGGAAAGCACAAATAAAGTAATAGAAACCATTCTCACAAAAAAAGTGAAGGAAAATAGAAAGGACTGGTATCACAGGCTCCCTAAAGCATTATGGGCCTACAAAACTACCTGGAGAAATACTACAGGATTCTCTCCCTATGAATTAGTTTATGGAAAAAGTGTTGTCTTTCCTATGGAATTTGAAATCAAAACCTTAAGGATTATTTTCGCTGTCAACCTTGATTTGACCGATGCACAAACAACCAGGTTGCAACAGCTTAATGAATTGGATGAGAAAATACTAGATGACATTCATCAGACAACTATGATTCAACAACAAAGATCAAAATGGCATGACAAAACCATCAAGCATAAGCAATTCCAAAAAGGTAATTGGGCCCTACTGTATGACTCTCGGTTTAAATAATTTCAAGGGAAACTACGTACAAGATGGCTTGGACCTTACAAAGTAGACATTTTTTTCCCCAATGGAACAGTAAGGCTCCTCACAATCGATGACTCTAAAACACTGTTACTTGTAAATGGTTGTCATCTTCATCTATACCAACGCCTTATTTCCAAAAAAGATTTTAAGGCTACATGTGTGGCAGACTCTCATTACCTCTTTTTAGAGAGGGATCCTACCCCTCATTGCAATTAATTCTTTTTAATTTAATTTGTATTAGATTAGATTTCGTTTACTAATAATCCCTGTCAAGAAATACCATGTTACAATTGATTTTTGCAGATTTTCGATCAAATCACAGGCTTACTAAGAAAGGACGATCCTACTTCAAGAAGAGACAAAGCTTCCCCATTGCTGAAACACCATTGTTCAACAAATTTTTTCTCTTTCTCCATTGCTGAAACACCACTGTTCAACAACTTTTTGACTTTCTCCATTGCTGAAACACCACTATTCAACAATTTTTCACATCCTTCCCCCATTGCCGAAACACCACTGCCCGCAATTGTTCACATTTTTCTCCCATTGTTGAAACACCATTGTTCAACAATCTTCCACATTTTCCCCATTGCCAAAACACCACTGTTCAACAATTTTTCACCATTTTCCCCATTGCTGAAACACCATTGTTCAACAACCTTTCGCCATTTTCCCATTGCCGAAACACCATTGTTCCTCAATTCTTCACATTTTCCCATTGTCGAAACACCACTGTTCAACAATTCTTCACATTTTCCCATTGACGAAACAACATTGTTCAACAATTGTTTCACCCTTCTTTCTATAGCTGAAACACCACTTCCTCAGCATTATTCTGCAACATCACTCTTCAACAAACATTTCTCTATTCTTCCTATGGCTGAAACACCAACTTTTCAGCATTCTCTGTCAATAAGCTTTTGCGCTCTCATACTACATTTTGTCCTTCCAACAAACAAATCCGTGATACAATTCCCCTAACAAATCAAAAGTCTCCACCACGGCCACTGCAAAACTATTATGGACAGCCACTATATTTTTTTTGAAGTACGAATCAAAAGGTAAAGGTGAGGTACGTAAATTTTATATGTAAATACAATTAAGCTATAGTTAATGAGAAGATTCCAACTTATTATTACCACTCATGTAAAATCATTATTAGCTGCACTTGAAGGGGGGGGAGGAAATATAGAACTTTTATACCATCATTTCACATGAATTAACCACCACCATTCCTATCTACCATCCTTTCATTTGCTTCACCACCATTTGCATGCCTTCACCTGAAAAACTCACTCTACACAAAAGCGGTTACTTGACTCTTTGACGCTACATTTTACCAAGCTGTTAGCTATGGGAGGCCTTGTTATATGGTACAAACCTGCCACGACAGCCCTGTTAGAACTGTATCCAGAAGTATATCAAATTTTTCTGTAGGTAAGATGGCTTTGTTATTTTTAGAGGCTCCAGGGATTTGATCTACAACAGGTTGTGCAATTTGCTTGAAATCTCCAGGAAGATCATTCCATTGTTCAAGGGGTTCGGATTCCAATTACAGAAGAGGATATAGCCCAGGTTTTGGGTCTCCCTACCAATGGCAGTCACCTTTTCAGCCGCAAACATATCATCCTCAATGCCCAGTAGGATTTCCTCTTGCCAGGGGAACAAATTGAACCCAAAGGCCGGGGTGTCCAACTTAGCTCGTTGCCACCTCCATGGCCGAAAGTTGCAAAATTTGTCAAGCACTACCTTACCTGTGAAGGCCAATACCAGGTAGTCTACCAGTTTGATTTTGTCCTGTTATCTCATTTAAGACATGCTAGATTGGTGAACATTCCTTATTATTTACTCAGATGTCTTAAAAACATGTCGCACTAATGTAAAAAGGCTAAAGATCCTGCCCTTTCACTCACCCATCACCATCTTGTTCAACTACTTATCCAAAAGGGTTTTGCCCAACAAAACCCTCCACTAAACAACCCACCCATAGAACCCCAAGAAGCTGTTGAAATTCATGAAAATCTTTAGGAACAACAACCACAAAACCCTCTAGACCCTCCAGAAGTACCTAACAGTCCACCTACAGACCCAATCAATCCAATTGACCCCCCTACCATACCAAGCCCACCCCACATTTTACCAGAATCATCCACTCTTGCCATTCATATCCTTAGTGATGATTCTAAACTAGAAAACTCTCCATGTCCCATCACTAAAGAAAATCCCCCACGCAAACGAAAGCAAAGTCCTTTCTTCCCACCCTTTTTACAAAGAAAATGAACAAGGGCCTCAACAAGGGCAGCCACTATTGTCACTTCCCTAAACCCCGAACCCATCCAACTAAAACCCCATACACCTCCAACCTCCCAAATTCCGTAATCTTTACCTATTCCACCCACGGGCACTGAAACACAAGAACTAGATGCCCAGTGTGTTGCGACATCATCCATTTCAAATCAAGTAGTTGAAACACAAGAACCAGCTACTCATCATGTAGCTGAAACACAAGAACCAGCTACTCATTTAGTAGCTAAACCACAAGAACCAGCTACCCATTTGTTATATGAACCACAAGAACCATCTACCCATTTAGTAGCTGAAACATAAGAACCAACTACTCATTTAGTAGCTGAAACATAAGAACCAGCTACTCATTCAGTAGCTGAAACACAAGAACTAGCTATAGCTGTCACACAAGAACCAGCTACAGCTGAAAAACAAGAACCAGTTGTTGATATTGATACTGAGACACAAGAATCAGATGCTCAGGGTGCTACAATACTACTTTCTCTACATCAAAAAGCTAAAATACAAGAATCAGCTGCCGATCCTGTAGCTGCTCCAAAAGAACCAACTAGTGCGACTATGACTGTTACACAAGAACCAGTCACCCCTCTTCCAGAACCAACAATGGCCTCTGTATTACAAGAAAATGAGTTCCTAAAGTCTGAAATGGAAGCCTACAAGCAAGAGCTAGTCATGGCAAAGGAAGCCTATGAGAAGGAACTTAAATTGTACACCCTAGCTCACATAGCGACAGAGGAAAATAAAACAGAGAATCCGTATAGAGAGTATATGTGCATTCAATGTAGGGACATCTATTATCAAGTAGGCTACAAAGTGATTCAAATTCCAATGCCAGGAGCTTCCCCTGCACCTATGAATTTTGCAGTCAAAGAAGAAAAACCTGTTGTTACACAAGAACCAGTGGGACCTTCCAAAATTAAAACTGAACCCTGCCCTACAATAAGTCCCAAATCTGAAGACCCTACTTTTGTTAATAAAGCTTTACAAACACTACCTATTGATGAATCTGCCCCTCCTAGACAGATTAATACCCACACCTTTGTGGAAAAATCCACTCAGACCCTACCTCATCTTACCACTTGCAACGCTGAAACACAAACTCATCCATGGGATGAGCAGGCAATAATAGACAAATGGAAAAAAGAGTTTGCTGTTACACAGGCCAAAATCCTGTAGGAACATAGATTAATCTGGCTAAACAACATTTAATCAAACTGGGAAGATTTGGAGCAAACACGCCAGGAATCCCATGCCCTTAAGAAACAGAACAAAGAGCTAAAAGGCAAATTGCTCCTGATATTTGACTTGGCACAAAAGTTGTTGGCTGCAAGGAAACCATCCTGCAATTAATCTTTGTTCCTCATGGAACGACTTACATGGTTTTAAATCAAGTCAATCAAAGAAGGTAGACCCCATGCAGTGTTAAATCCAGCAGATTTTGTTAA
>JASDQU010345690.1:0-12444 GCA_032191745.1 Picea mariana
AACCTACAAATAACTGTCTTACACGAACTTCCGAAATGTCACAAACCCATATTCATAAATTACCATAAGCAGAAATACACATTGCTAAGAAAATATGTTACGGAAATAAACACAATGGACAACAACCCATAAAACTCAGAAATTTAGGCAAATGCCAGGGAAAACCCCAATGTGGGGAAACCCAATGTGTGTGTGTGTGTGTGTGTGTGTGAGAGAGAGAGAGAGAGAGAGAGAGAGAGAGAGAGAGAGAGAGAGATTATTATTCAGCTTCATAAAAGTACATAACAACAATAATAACACTTTTCCAGCCATGAGAAAAACCACTTACAACACAAAAAACAATCCCCCACAAATTTGCCTTGAAAACCGTGCCACATTCCATACAACTATATGAATTTGTTGAATATTGGAACCTCGAAATTCATGCCACAATAGGCAGTTGTACCTTGCCTCCTCTACTTTCGACCACCTTCAAAAAATTCTTCAAGGGCTACCTCGAAAATCGTGCCCACTCTTGCCTTGGTTTCCATGCCTCAAATCTGTTGTTGTACGACCTGTACGGGTTCGTACAGTACAACCCATCCCAACAAATAACACTACAACAAATCAAAACATAAAATGCCTCCTTGGGATTTGTGCCCTAGCTCTCTTAGGAATCATGCTCTTCTTGTTGTTATCTTTCCTCTCTCAAGCTTACTCAAAAATCTCTCATGCTCCTCCTCTCAATGTCTTCCTCTTGTGTCTTACACACTACCCAGTGCATTCTTTTATAAATATAAAAATGACATTTTCCCTCCAAAGTGTCTTTTCACCTCCCCAACCCTAAATCCAAAGGCCAAGATTAGATCTTGCCTTTTTCAAGATCAAGGGTCATGATCCATTCCCTCCAAAATGAATCACTTAAAATATTAAAGTGATTGCACTTTATTACATAAGTGTACTTTATGAAATAAAGTCACTTTAAAATTAGAAGGTACACTTTATTAAAAAGTCACTTTAATAAAAAGAACCACTTTAAAACAACTTTATAAAAAACCCATTACAAAGTTAAGTGTCTGGTAGTGTAAACATAAGGTTACATTCGCATTCAAGACAAAATATGTGGAGTACCTCCCGAGCTAAAAAGCCAACACTCCCTCTTAGTGAGGGAAGTACTCGCTGCCATCACTATCATCTGGTTCCACCACACCGTGCTATGTAGGAGCTCCCTCTGAACCTGGAGCTATCTTCAACACCTGCACATAACTCGAACTAGAAGATCTTCTCCTGGAAACAACCTGGAACCCTAAGCTCATTTCATCCTGAGCATTAGTTCGATCAACCTCGCTGAGCCTTCTGTCGGTGATCAAAAGAGACTCACTCTCTTCTCTCGGAATGTGAGACTAAATCCTTGGCACCACCATAGTCTCAGAAGCCTCCTCACGCTCCTCATTCGATGCTAAATCATACACCGAAGGTTGTCCTCTCAACATATACAACCTGTCCACCCGGTTACCGATTAGCTGCAGCTCCACCGGGTCCACTCCATCCATGTAGATAAAGACATGTTCCCTCTTGAACAATATGCAATATTCTACATCCTCTAAGGCTGAGACTGAGAGAAAGTTAACCCTCAACCTTGGAACAAAGAGAACTCCATCAAGCTCAAAGAGTCGCCCAAACTCAAGTTGGAATCTAACACTCCCAACTCCACATACAACTCTCTCCATACCACCTTAATTTACCACCTGTTGGTCAGGACCAGTCTCTATGATACTAAGGAACACTCGCCAGATTCCCGTCATGTGGCAAGAGGATCCACTATCCACAATCCATCTGATATCACCTCCAAATCCTCCGCCGTCGACACTGGAAACTAGGGTCACCAAAGAAAATTCCCTGTCGTACTTTGAAGCAAAGTCCTCCATGGCTGTTGTAACAGTTGTCTTAGGCCCTTCTAGATCCTTCTTATTCTTCTTCCTCTCAGGACAACAAGAGGCAAGGTGCCCCAACTGGTTACAACAATATCATCTAAATTTACTCAAGTCCCTTCCAGAACTTCCTTTCTTCTTGCTCTTTGCAGTAAGAGCCACATTCTCATCAACTCCATCTGTCTTATGCTCACTGCTCTGAGATGTTTCTCGGATATCCTCTTGAGTGAAATCATCCCACAGTCTGCTCCAATCTAGTAGATTCTCACGTCCCACCACACACTTCACGAAGACTTCCCATTTTTTGGTGAAGCCATTTAAGGCTATCCTCACCAACTCAGAATCTTTTATGACCTCTCCAACAACATCCAACCCGTATTTTACTTGACCTACCTGGATAAGATAAGAAGAGACACTCTCCTCCTTACCCATCTTGGTATCATGCAGCTTAGCCTTCAAGGCCATATTCCGATTCTCATTCTTCGCCTCAAACAAATTCTTAAGTGCATCCCACATCTCCTTGGTAGTATTTTTCTCAGCCAAGTGTGGGATAATGTGATCCTTCACCCCATCCAGAATAATCCTCTAAGCCTTCGCTTCTTTGAACTCATGCAAGTCCAAAGCAATAGGATCTATTGTGGGAGTTGCCACAAAAGAGTTGACATAGTTATAAATCTTGTTCTCCTTGAGAACAACTGACAATCGGACCTTCCACTACAAATAGTTGGAAATGCCATCCAATTGATCCTAAAATCTAATGATTGCAGCCATATTCCCTATCACAACTCAAGGAAAACAATCACAACTTTTTCCTCTTCAACTTTGCCCAAAAATCACACTGCCCACTGTCACTCAGAGCCCAAGCTCTGATACCATGTAGATTTTAATGACAAAAATCAACAATCTAAAATTTCTGTCAAACACTTAGCAACCTAGAGATAACTGTTTTACATGAACTTTCGAAATGTCCCAAACCCATATTCAGAAATTACCATAAGCAAAAATACACATTGCTAAGCAAATATGCAGTGGAAATAAACACATTGGACAACAACCATAAAACTCAGAAATTTAGGCAAATGCCAAGGAAAACCCCAATGTGGGGAAACCCAATGAGAGAGAGAGAGAGATCTTATTATTGAGCTTCAGGAAAGTACATAACAAAAACAATAACACTTTTCTAGCCAAGAGAAAAACCACTTACAACACAAAAAAGAGTCCCCCACAAATCTACCTTGAAAATCGTGCCACAGTCCGTACATCTGTATGAATTTGCTAAATATTGGCACCTCGAAATTTGTGCCACAACATGAAGTTGTACCTTTCCTCCTATATGATTGACCTCCTTCAGAAAATTCTTCAAGGTCTGCCTCGAAAATCGTGCCCACTCTTGCCTTGGTTTTTGTGTCTCAAATCTGTTGTTGTACGACCTATACGAATCCGTACAGTACGACTTGTCCCAACAAATAACATTGTAGAAAATCAAAACAAAAAATGCCTCCTTGGGATTTGCACCCTAGCTCTCTTGGGAATTGTGTTCTTCTTGCTGTGCTCTTTCTTCTCTCAAGCTTACTCAAAAATCTCTCATGCTCAACCTCTCAATGTCTTCCTCTTGTGTCTTTCACACTACTCAATGCATTATTTTATAAATCTAAAAATGACATTTTACCTCCAAAGTGTCTTTTCACCTTCCCCAAACCTAAATCTAAAGGCCAAGATTAGATCTTGCCTTTTTCGAGATCAGGGTCATGATCCATTCCCTCCAAAATGAATCACTTAAAATATTAAAGTGATTTCACTTTATTACATAAGTGTACTTTATGAAATAAAGTCACTTTAAAATTAGAAGGTACACTTTATTAAAAAGTCATTTTAATAAAAGAACCACTTTAAAACAACTTTATAAAAAACCCATTACAAAGTTAAGTGTCTGGTAGTGTAAACATAAGGTTACATCCGCATTCAAGACAAAATATGTAGAGTACCTCCCGAGCTAAAAAGCTAACATTTTTTATAGTTTGAAATATCATAATTTTTTATTTTAAGCTTATATTGAGGAGTTTACATTTATATATGTATTTTTTATAGTTTGAAATCTCATAAATTTTGCTTTTAAGCTTATATTGAGGAGTTTACATTTACAATTGCAACATTGTTTTCTACCTTTTTGTCATTAGCTTTGTTTTCTACATTGTTGGAAAGCATAAGCAAAAGGATTGAGGAACTAGAATTGAATCTCAATTTTATTTATTAATCATTACATAGTCTCCAATACTTATGGGATTAGATACATGTATAAACACTAGTATCTAGTTATCCTTACAAAGGTGTAATAATGTCGATTATGATGAAGATTATGGAAAGAGCTATACACTATCATTACCATACCTTATATGTGCTATACTTTATACAAGTGACTACACTGATGTTTACATTACGTCATTGTGTAAGATCCATATACATTGATTACACATGTTACAAGGGTTGTACAACTCAACTTATACTGCAATGTAAGCAGTAACAATGGGACCTGATCTGGTTATACAATGCTTATAACTTATAAGGAATACACGTTACAAGGAGTCATCATGTTTACTATGAGGTAATAAGCTTCAAAGTATCCTATATATATAGTTTATACTTTTACTGAGCTTCATGCTTATTACAGATAATGCTATGTTTGATCAATAGTTACAACACATATTCACTAAAATTAATAGAATACTATAACTAAGCTATGTAGCAGGGTAACCTTTGTAATGTGAATAAAACACATGGTATAAGTACTGATCAGTGTTGGAAAGTGATATCTCTAATCTATAGTAATCATGATGGTTAAGTAAGAGTCATATCACACGTTATCACAGTAATAAATGAATACATGTAATTAAGTCCATAACTCTTGTTCAACTTAATCTAAGCTCCTTATTGAAACATAACCTATAAGCTTGATTAGGTTATATGCCTAAGCTTTACATAACTCTGATTACTCCAACTCCATGGGAATCATACTACCTCAATGATCTTACTAGTATGACCTTAACTAGGTTACGTACTAATACGGTATCAAAGCTTATAGTACTCATTATCCAAGTAATCATAGCTATCAATTATGGTAGTACTGCTACTAATCAAGAAGGGAATGTAGATTACCTAACATGTTAACATAATGTGATCTGAGTAGAAGGTTACTACTATACCAATATGAACATAAGGTATGAGCTTTACCCTATAGATATGATATGACTATCATCTTAACTAATGAACAATACTGAGTATTCATAATAAAAAAGACCGTTTATCTAACTAGCAAAGAACTCTATTATGGAGATACAATTACCCCATGAGCACTAATGATACTTGTACCTTATGGAAGATTATAACATCTAATATGATAGCATGGGTTTCAACTTCCATTACTCATACTTGTTATACTATGAGCTTTCAGATAGCTCCATAACTATGTCCTTACAACTATGATATTAGTATTAACCTAAGTAATCAATGTAGAATGAGCTTGAATGTTACTCTTATCAGTATTAACACCATTGCTTTAACTCTTACTATCATACAAGAGCTATGATAAATGAGCACACTATCTCTAAGAAGTAAAGAGAAAACACACTTATTGTATAGATACAACATAGAACACTAGTGACAATGAGCTTACACAAAATAGAGATCCATGTAATTTACATAATAAGTGGAATCATTACACTAAGTATAGTTAGTTATGAATCTGTAATCAATACCTTTTGTTACAATGTTTATGTAATAAAGCATGCTAGGATTCATCATCAATACTTACACTACTTAATGTAATCTACGTTTCCTATTGAATATGTAGCTACTTATGATCCACTATTACAAGACTAGCTTATACATGGTGTTCAAAGTTGCATAGATAGTGATATAGCTTTTTTTTAATAGCTTGCATCATATTACTATGAGTAACCCATTACGAACATCAACTAGCTTATATGGGTTACTACGAGTTATGCAACAGCTTGCTTAACCTCTATACATTAGCTATGGTGATCTATTACCCTTTGTATTTACACTAATATGGCACTGATACTAGTTACAGATTGCATGGTATTCTCTCTGCCATTTCTTTCTAGTAATACTCTATTTCATGATAACATGTATCTGATTATGGTAAGTATGTCTATTGCTAATCAGTGTACCTATGATATCCCACGTATTTAGTACGAGATAAGATTAATACCACAACACATATTGATTATGGTAAATAGGTAACATGATATCACCTTGTTAAACTTTAAGCTAAGTTGTTCCTGTATTAATGATATCATAGTAATGGAATGGCTCTATTCCCCTTGTATTACATGTTAAGATATTTCCTTTAGCTCTTATTATATACTTCCCTTTGTAGTTAACAATCACGTTGTTTGATTCTATTCCCTATGTTATAACTCATACAACAACCTTTAACTGTAACTGGACAAATAGGGCAGAGGTTAGTAGTATACCTATTCAATGGACTTACTTCCTTATAGTGATCATTGTTTTAGTACCAGGATGAGATTCACAGTATGGAATGTTATGGAATTAATGGGAAGCAATATCACTGGCTACTACACAATGAGAGATTCAAACCAGTGTAATCAATAGTTCATAATCAAGTAAATTAGACTCATATCAGTAAGTTGTACTCATAGTTAGTGTTGTACTAATCCATATCCAAGTAATGGAAATCAATGGAGCTCATCCTGTACAATGTGTGTAATAAGTTAATCACTATCATAAGTAGTACCAATACACTAGCTCTATGTGATGGATATGTGATCAAAATAGTAGTAGTGATCCCATATTATTAATAGTTTAATGAACACTAGCTTTGTGTTAATTACGTTATGATTATTGATTATTTTGTGCTATTACATATTGTATAAGTAGTAACATGTAGATATCTGTAACATCTCGCTCTTGTGTGCACTGAGCGGACTTATTCTTTGAGGAAACTTGCGTGCAAGTGATCCAGGTCATTATACTATTGGTTGTTTTGATTATGATTATGAGATATTGTAGATTTGATGATATGTTATTTTTGTTGTATTTACATTGACATGTGCTATTGACTAGGTTCTCCTGAGTGTGCAGGACTCTGGACGTTAGAGGATGCGAGGCATCGATGAAACTCCTTGGACTCTGGATCGAGTGAGGGAGTGGACTGTTAGGGTTTGAATGTTGTTGATGTGACATATGTACATATGACTAGATATTATGATGTTGATTGTTATCGCTGACATGTTTCATTGATGGATGAAAGCTGATGATAGCTTTCTGACCAGACTCACATTTGGAGTAAAGGGATCACGCACGACAACCAAAGACATTGAGGGAGAGATGTGGCAGCATCCTTGCCACAACCTACTAGCACTCCTGCCGTGGCTCGAACTGTAGGTTAACAATTACCTATTTTGAGATATTCACGATGTCGTGAGGGCAGACCATGACAATCGCTCATGATGATTCTAAGGGGCGCATAATAAGGCAAGGTCCTTATTTCTTAGAGGCCCTTAGTCTCCCACAAGATCACCTGACGGAGTATTGACTCCAGGGGTTTGACGTCTACCAAATTTAGTCAAGAGGCGAGTGGCACCCTTGGACCATGTAGTGTGTCTTGAAGGGCACATCATGCAAATAAAACAGAAAGAGGCAAGTGGCACCCTTGGAGCACATAGTGAGTCTTGAAGGGCACATCATGGTTTTAACTTGGGTAATTTAATAAAACTAACACCTATAAAACTATGCCTCCTTAGGACATGGTCGAATTTAAAATGAAAGATGTGATAAGTAAAGTTTGATAACAAATTCTTCCCTTAAGAACTGTCGCCAAGCCTAGTGAATCACAAACCTAGGTCTGAGTAGAACCTTTGAACAAAAAAAAACTAATTAGACCTGTAACAAGAAGGGGGGTAATAAATTCAAACTTTAATTATTAAAGTAAAAATTATAATGGCGGATTAAATGTATTAAAAGGGTAAATGGTTGTTTTTGTCTACACTTGCTAAATCTGATTTTTGGTTAAAAAGAAAAAGGGGGAAACTTAAATAAAATGGGAAATGTCTAACTTAGTAAGGAATCTAGCCTTTTGAACTTTCTATTTATGAACTCAACTAAGATTTAAGTAAGGCATAAGTCATTTAAGAATTGTAAGGGAATAATGGGACACCGAGGAACGTTTTTAGGAATGCTTTTAGGTGGGTGAGAAAAATAGGCAAATTTAATTAATTAATTAATTGATTTTCCGGTGCAACTAAGGGATCGAGTGATGTGTACGGGGGAGGTTTATCCTAATTTAAATTTACTAAAAAGAATCTAATGAGGGTTTGGGAAACTTTTCACTATGAAAAACTCTATAAAAAGGATGGCTGGGGAGGAGTATGGATCACATCTGGGTTGCGTAACGTTACGTTGCCAAAATTTTATCTTGACTGAGTTTCTCTTGTGGGAGTTGGGATACCGAGCTTGGGTAATGAGTGGTAGCTCGACCTTGCGAGGCGAGCTGGGAGCTAGCATTCCCTGGTATTGTGTGCATGGCCCCTTTGTGGATCGGGGGGCTCAGGGGGAAGAAGAGTACCCCTAGCGTTGGATGGGAGGTACCAGTGAGGTCTCGACAGTTGGAAAGCGAGAGATGGATGGAGCACACACGTGGGACAATGACATCAAGTTCTTCGCCTTCGAGTTCGGTACATATGTGTAATTTTCATTTTATTTTGGTCAATTTTCTGTATATGAATGTTAATAATGATGAATATGGTAGTGAATTACCGACACCCAATTGAAATCTATTGAGATAATTGTTGCAAGAATTAAAAATTGTTCAGTTAGTAAGAATGGTTTAGTTGATTGCTTGATTATGCTCCTTTCCTCTCTAGAGATCCCTCCGTTCCCAACCTGACCCCCTTCCTCTATCTAGTTGATTTGGTCTGTGTGGTTTTTGTTAGTTGTGTTATTTTTAATATCTCTTATGCCTTGAAGTTGTGACGAATCTAGCGCTAGGATTAACCCAAGCTTCACTTCGCCAGATTTTTTTTTTCTAAACTCAATCTAACCAGACCAAGTGTTATTGAGTGGCCTGATTAATAACCCTTGAAGGTGTTTTTACTTTCTGATTATTCAACAAAATCCTAGTGCCCTTGTGATCCAAGGCTTGTTATATCCTTTAGTTTGGATTGGTCGTTACCGGATGATTGGGATCTTATTGGCTTTCTTACCTAGGTATGTGTTTCTCTTTTATCCTGGAGCCTGTAGCCTACTCCTTGTATAGGCGATGGGTACTTCACAATCCTTTTCTATTTCTTGTACAAATAAATGATGTTGACCTTGTATCTTACCTAGTTAAAGATAACCCGTGAACGATCACCCATTTCAAGTGGTTCATGGAACGATGTTAGCTTGCTCTTAATTACTGATACAAGCTAACCAGAGGCATGTCGGAGTGTTTTTCCTTTGGCAACTTTCAATCGGAACCTCAGTCTTGTTGCAACCTTCCTAGTCCTCTCCAACACCTTCCCTGCTGCACAAATCGTCCAGTGCAGCTAGTTCTCCTGAGTTTGAGACCCACAGTTTCTTGTTGCCACTTCATTCATGACCTTTACGCATAGTAAGTTACTGTTACAACTCCTTTATTTTTAACCATGGGAGGCATCTCTTTCAGATTCCTGAACAAGAAATTTGACGTGTTCTTTCATCCCTATGCGACAATAATTACAACGCGTTCTCCTTTATCAGTCTTTTAATCTTCTCATTATCGTTCAACACAGAGTTCTATGAATTTCACACATGACTTGTTTGAACTTGATTGTTTAGCATCTTGAAATCAATACGACGAAGACTCTAGTATAATTCAGAGTTTTATGGATTTCAATTGATTGACTGTGTTTCTTTTATTATTTTTCTGGAATTATTGTTTTGAGAATGGTGTTTTAAGTAAGTAGGAGACTTACCACTTTTTCATGTCGCCCTTATTGTTGCCTCAACGATTTGGTCGTTGCTTCTTTTCATTTCCTACCTTCCGTTACACTTAGACTTTTCCAGTGGTTCCCTATCCATGGCAAATTTTCATTTTCCATTATAAACATAATGCTTGTCATCCGTTGCCTGTAATAGTTATAAGCATTTTCAAAACCTTGCATTAATTTAATAACAGGAGATTTAAGGCTTTAGTTTATATACATTGGTCATGGCAATGGCATTAATTGAAATTTATGATTCTCGACGGAAGCGAATATGGCAGTAGATTACACCGCAGTAAATGCATTGCCTTATAACAGTATGGATTTCGTCCAAATTATAACACTAAAATAAAGGGTAAGAGGAATGGACAGTGATGGTTTTTACTGCTTTATAATTGTTGTTAATTTTTCTGAATAGTGCATTAAATTATAAAATCGAAAAAATGGCAGCATCGATCGAAACAGTGTTAAATGCTTATAATAGTTGGCAAATTGTTTAACAACACATTACTTTGAGAACATGAGGATTGGCAAGTGATTATAATTGCATTTTTGCAGTTTGATTGTTTTAGAACAACTCAATATTGTAGGATCATGTGAATGGCAATATAGTTATATTTTCTTTTTAATAGATGATGGTTTTAGGAAAGTGCACTATTTTAAGAACACATGGAAGGAAGTATATTAAGTGCTTATAATAGTTTTTGAATGGTTTTATAAAGGTGTTAAGTTGAAGAGCATGGGAATGGCAGGGGAGGTTATAGTTGTTTTAATGGAATTTCTAATTGGAGGTTATAGTTGTTTTAATGGAATTTCTAATTGTTTTAATAACTGGCATTAAGTAAGGAACATGTTGAATTTGAATAAAGTTGAATTGACATGACAATGATGGTCCTTGTCCAATTGTTTGTTACTATCCATATGTTAATGTAATCCTTGTACGTTGATTTTTAAAATGATGATTTAATAATTGTAAGATACTTTAGTTCTTTTTAATGTTTTAAGGGGTTGTACTTTAAAAAGAAAGTAGGGAAGCATGGTTATATGTTAAATAATAATTTATTTAACATATTGTTAAATTATAAGATATTTCATTTCTTGTAATGTTTTAAAGGGTTGTATTTTAAAAAGGGAAAGTAGGGAAGCATTGCTATATTTTAAAAAGAAAGTAGAGAGTATTGTTATATGCTTTTAACATTAGATTGAGGTTGGATACAACGTGTTGAAATAGTTTTATGATGGTAAAATGTTAATGAGATGCATATAGATTGTTGCGCAAATCTAAACCTGTATTGAAGGTAGTTACCTTGCACCTTGTTAGCTCTATTGTTTGGAGTGGTCTCGTTTATAGATTTCGTATTAGGTATGACAGTTAAGTTTTGGACTTCTGGCGCTTGGTCTTTGCATCATGATTTAAATGTTTATGACTGTTTAAGTTTGCGCCTTAGTTACTATTGCATTTGTCGCATTGTGGCGGCATGATTCCTTATGATGGGATCAATGCGCACATTTATCGATGAGCGCGTATGATAACTTGGCTTTGGGTCATGCGCTTCCTGATGAGGATGATGTTGTTTATTGAATTTGATGTTTTGTAAATTGTACTGTAATGTTTTAATGTGATTTTGTTTCTCGCTCACCATGAAGGTTCTAGTTACTTGTGTCACTTGATGTTGGTTGCATCTGGATGATCTTGATGTTTTCATTTAGCTTAGTAGGCTTGGACTTGCTTGTGTCGGGAGGGATGTAGACACCTCCTTGTTCATCAAAATAGTCGCCAGCCTTGAGACCTTAAATGGTCAAAATCGATGGGAACCTGGGCTTGAGCATTGCTTATGTGTCCTTGAGGTCCTAACCATTGCAGGGTAGGACAAGCAGGTGGTCGTTTTTATTCCTTGCCTGATTGAATGTTCATTGTTGCTTCAAGCTTCTTGATGTGCTAGTATGATAGTTCGTTATGTTATGTGTCGCGTGAATTGATTTTGTTATGTTCATCATTGAGTTGTGATGCTTGATTGTATTAATGATGTTATCTTCCTTGCGCTTCAAAAAAAAATATTGTACTTGTTTTGCGTCGCTTGTTGTCATAACAACGAGGTTCATTACATATGGTATCAGAGGCGGTTTGACCTGCGACTTGGGATCACTACGGCTTCCTTTGATTAGATATTTGATTATAATGTCACTAATTAAATTGATGTGTATTCGTGCAAGTAATCATGGTTAGAGGACACTGTAGAGGAAGACGACGGGGCGCTAGGGGAGGAGGCGCGACGCCTCCAGTAGCATCCACGCTTGTTGTCATATGGATAGGTGATCAAAATAGTAGTAGTGATCTCGTATTACTAATAGTTTAATGAACACTAACTTTGTGTTAATTACGTTATGAGTTTTGCTTATTCCGTGCTATTACATATGGTATAAGTAGTAACATGTAGATATCGAGCTTAAAGTAGAGATTACTTCATAGTTACCCATCATGTAATGGTTCCAACAACTGTAAGTAAGCATATGGTGTTAGTTATGTGATTACCTTTATCTAAAGAAGA
>JASDQU010345691.1:0-12426 GCA_032191745.1 Picea mariana
GAGGAGAATGTTTCTTCTTTTTGTCGCCTAAGTGCCTATGTTTAGCTAACCTTTCATATGGGAAAGGATTATAAGTGGAGTGCAGTTGTCTTTACAAAGTGCATGAAATCAAAAATCTAAAGGCTAGGGGCCTTCAAATCATCATAAAAACCCTTACAATTTTAAAAACCTGGAAATGTGTGTGTGTTACAATTCTGATAGGTGCGCAGAGGGCACACAGTGCACAAAGAAAAGAATTATGTGGCATGCATAGTGCCCAGAGTGAGCATCTGTGGGAAGGAAAATCCACGCACTTCCTGTTATGCGTTGGGGGGGGAATTTACAAGTTAAATACTCATCCTCCAAATTTGAATATTTCCTTTGGTGGGTCAGGCTAGGCCGATTTTGGTACCTGCAAGACAAATTGATTAAAAATAAGTGCTCTCTAAGCTCAAATAGGGTGGAATTTTATACCTGTCCCCAATATGGTCACCAATAATTTGTGTTGGTTTTGTCACTTGGGTGAGAAAAACAACAACACTTGCATGTCTAGATGAGTCTACTAGATAATACAAAAGTTTTTGAGTGGGTTAAACAGGACAAACACATGTATAAACAGAGAAATAAACTAAGCAACTAAGAAATAAAATTTGGAAAGAATGAGAAACTTAGAACCATGCAAAATAAACCAATGACCAACATAATTCTACCAATGGATCAATAGATTAGTAGGCAAAACACCGCAGAGAAAAATGAGGACTTGTGAGCCCCCTCTTCCTCCTTGGGAGGGCTCTCAAGTTCCCTAATGGAGAGCTCTTCTTACAATGGAAGAAAATGGAAAATGGTGAATAAAATCAATGCTTATTCCCTCAAGAGGTGAGTGGAATGGCCTATTGCAATGATGCTTGAAGGCTCCTAAGAGAAAAGAGGATTCTTAAGGGAGAATTATTGCAACATAACAATACAATGAAGATCTTGGTTTCTTAGTGCACCCATGGCTCTTATTTATAGCAATTATTCAATAAAAAAAGTAATTGGTTCTTGGTGTGAACAAGGGGCCTTTTAGGGAACTGTTTAGTCCTTGAACAACCCCCCATTCTGATTTTTCTCAGATATGAAAGTCAAATCAAGTTGTGAGCTGGTCCATAAGTGGTTGAGGGTCCGACAATATCCATAAATGCATCGTTCATCGAAGTGAAAAATTTTTCTCATACACAATCACACACTTGGCGCATTGTGTGCTCTAAAGGATTTGTTGGCCTGCGCACATTATGCATTGTGCGTGCGCTTCCTTTGTTGAATTTGCGCATGTCAATTTTAGACCCAATTGTATAGTTTTTTTCCTTTGGAACGCATTTCAGTGTTGTAGGTGAACTAATTACTATTTTCATTGTTGTGTTTCTTTAACCATTTGCATGCAATGTTGCAAATGAAATTTCAGTGATAACAGATGCCCCTTGATGTGTGAGGTTAAGAGCATACGTATAGCTGAAATACATAAATGTTTATTTTACTGAGAGTGCCATTGTAATGAAGAGTGCTTAAGAGTAACTGCAATATTGATCCAACAAAGGGAGAGGGAAAACTGTGGGACCCAAACCTTTCTCTAGGGAGAAAAAAGAAAATCTATGTACAAAGGAGGCGGGCATGCCCCATGTTCGTGTGATGTAACAATAATGTGAGATGGTAACTGAAGATGTATGTTGATGTAGATAACTGCAGTGCCCTCAGAGGCCATTGATAACGACAGATGACAGTTATGAATGGTGAACCTACTATGAAGTGAGGCAAGGACAACTGTAAGAAGTGTCGATGACTCATAGGCATTGATGGCTTAACGAATTTAGAGGTCATCGACTAGTATGAAACAACTATAATAATCGCATAGTAAGACCCATCGTAACATGAGATTTTGTTGAAGTTATTAAAAATAACATATTATATATATGTTGAGGAGAGCGTAGAGCGGCTAGGGTTCTCTATGCAAGGAGAGAGGGTTCACGACCAACAAGCCACCATGAGCGATCTAGAGGGGGGGAGCCACCTCCCACCCCACCAATTTCTGTAGAGGAGGCCTTCCAAAGGCTGCTCAATCCAAAGGGGAAAAATCTGGTGGCTTCTATAATGTTGAAATACATTAAAAAGCTGGAATCTATACCTGAAATTGCCCTACCTGAAGAACAGCCCATCAAAATTTCTTTGGCATTGGTGAACAAAGGTCTGGTCAGCCAGTTTATGGGCCTTTGGCCTTCGGTAAGAACAAAAAATGACTGGATCCAGTGATACTGGAGGCCCCAGCTCAAAAACAACGTGACCTGCTATGTTGTAGGAAGGGGTTTCTTTATCTTTGAATTCATAACCAAGGAAGACCGAGATCTGATCTATCGAAGTGGCCCATACTTCATGGGTACCCAGGGTTTGTATCTCAATAGATGGACACTGGAATTTGATCCCACAGTCGATGTACAAAAAGAGGTCCCAGTATGAGTACGGCTCCCCAACTTACTGATTCATTGTTGGAACTTCCATTCTCTTCAAAAAATAGGCAACAGTCTTGGTAGATTCATTGACAAAGAGGATAATAAATCCCAATACACCTGCACCTAGATCTGTGTCGAGGTTGACCTAGAAGCAGGGCTCCCTAAAGCAATGAAGCTCACATTTGGTGCATGGCACCACTATCAAAAGCTGGATTATGAGCAGCTCCCATTCAAATGCAGAAATTGCCACGAGCATGGCCATTTCCAAAGGAACTGCCCCAAATCCCAACCGGAGGACAAAGAAGGAGGAGAAGGATGGTAGAAGGTTAAAAAAGGTAAAGCAGACCCAAAGACCTCTAGAAAAAAGAGTACAACATCGTCGGAGAAACCCTAGTCTACCTCCAAAACAATAGAAACCCCAAAGGAAACAGCCGTGAGCAAAACCTCAGATGCCACAGAAGTCTAGGATATCATGAACATACAAGAGAATGGTCCTGAAACTTTGGTGGATCTGCTGTTGTAGAGGAGACCCCCAAAGAAAAATAGCCCAAACAACATATTAACCTTGGATCCAATTTAGAAGGAGATACTGAGGATGGAGGAATGGAATCAAGTAGCTTCCAAGCTACACTGCTAAAGACCTCAAAGGGATGGAAGTCAAAGAAAAAAAAGAGAGAGGAAGCAACCTACCTAGATGTGCTTCAAGGTTCACAGAAGACCCTTAAAGGAATGATGAATACTAGATCCACAAAAAGGAATGGCCCAACTCAAAAAGGAGTCGCATCTTCCCAAAGTAATTAATGAGGTACATCTCCTGGAATTGCAAAGGTCTCAGTAGCAGCTTGAAAGAAGAAGCAATAAAAGACATTGTGAGATTGTATACACTAGAGATCCTCCTCATCCAGGAGACAATGTTGGAGGAATATTCTCTCCTCCAAGAAAGAATTTTTTTTTGGAAAAAAGGTCCATCGAAAGCCGTTAGCTCGAGAGGTGTGTCGGGAGGCATTGCAACCTATTGGGATAGATCCAATTTCGAGCTAATATTTAAAGAAAGAAACATGCATTGGCTCTTTACCATGCTCCTTCACCTAGAGTTAGGCCACCAAGTAAGCTTGTTTAATATATATGTCCCAGTTTTATTTTTGGAAAAAAAAGATATTGGGACTCTCTAAAGTCCTTCCTTAGTATGCACAATCTAGAAAATATAATCCTTGTAGGAGACCTAAATATGACCCTCGATGTATCTGAAAAGAAAGGGGGTTCCATTGTCAGATACCTAGCAAGATAATGGGTAGAAGACATCATTTTAGACTGGGATCTAGAAGATATCAAGCCTTTGCGAGGAATGTTCACCTGGTCCAATAAGAAGCTAAGCCCGGGGCACATAGCAATGTGTCTTGACAGGTTCCTTATCCAGTCTTCCTTCCTAACTTTCGATCTGTTGGCCTCCTCCAAAATTCTCCCAAACTTTGTTTTGGATCATAAACCTATCCTCTTGGAGATCTCTCTGGGGAAGAACCTTGGACCTTTACCCTTCAAATTCAGTCCCCTCTAAATCCACCAAGAGGAATTCCAGGAGGTAGTATTGATAGCTTGGAATAGGCAAATCCAATGCTCAACATTTTTTGTTTGGGAAGAAAAGCTGAGGGGGCTCAAAAAACACCCGAAAGAGTGGGCCAAGTCATTTAATTCCCCTACTTCCAAAAGGAAATATGTGCAATAAGCTCTGGAGCTACATCAATCGATAGTGGAGGATGCTAAAATCACCCTTGATCTGTTGAATAAAGAAACCAATCTTCAAAAAGAGCTCCACAAAGATTTCAGAGTTGAGGAGGAGTATTGGAGGCAGAAATCAAGTAGCCTCTAGCTGCATGTAGGAGACAAGAATACTATTTATTTCCATAAACAGACTGAGGATCGAAAGAAGTACAAAAGCATAAGTGAAATTCAGTTTCAAGATCAACAAATCAAATACTTTGATGGAATAAAAAAATAATCCTACAAACATTTCAAAGATCTGTATATGGCATCGAATGAAGATCCTATAGAAGAAGGCAGCTATCCATTAGACATCATTCCGCAGTTGGTACAGGAAAATGAAAATAGGTTTCTCACAACTCTAATCAGTATAGAAGAACTTAAGAAAGCCCTGTATCGCATGGGAGCAGATAAGGCCCCCGTACCGGATGGCTTCTTTGCTAGATTCTACCAAGTTTGTTGGGAAGCCACAAAGGAAGACCTGATGAAAATGATAAGGAAATCCCAGCGAAGTGTCAAATTGGGAGGGGGCACTAATTTGGCATTCTTATCACTAATCCCAAAGGAAAAAGGAGCCCAAAATTTAAGCAGATTTAGGCCAATATCACTCTGCAACACTGGTTACAAGCTGATAACTAAGGTAATAGCCATGTGCCTAAAGAAAATCCTGCCTAATATAATCCCAAAAAACCAGGGCGGTTTCATTAAGGGTCATCAAATCCTAGACAATATCATTTTAGTGCAGGAAGCCATTCATTCTAGCATCCAAAGAAAAGAGAAAGGCATGGTGATCAAGCTGGATCTTGCCAACGCATTCGACTGAGTCAGGCATAAGTTCCTCTACTCTGTTATGGGGAAACTCGGGTTTTCAACTTCAATCATAAACTGGGTAAAAACTTGTATTGCCTCCCCTTAGATAGCTCCACTAGTTAATGATCAGTCTTCTGATTTCTTCCAAGTGTCAAGAGGGTTAAGATAGGGCTGCCCCCTATCTCCCCACCTCTACGCCATCCAGGCCTCTATTATTAGTTTTTAATTAATTCAGAGCCAGCAATTGAGGACCCTCTCTGGACTTAGAATATCTCATAATGTGGAAGAGCTCAACCACGCCCAATTTGCAGACGATACACTACTTCCTGGAGGAGCTAGCAAAATTACAGCCGAGAGCTTTAAGAAGGATCTAGACACCTACATATCAATTTCAGGCAGTCAGATAAACTATCAGAAAAGCACAATCTTCGGATGGAACTGCTCTGCCTAGGAAATGATAACAATCGCCAGAACCTTGGACATGGAAGGCTCAATATCCTAGGACTCCTTCAAATATTTAGGAATCCTTATTTTCAAAAAAAAAACTACTGTTGCTCGTTGGTTACCATTGATAGACAAGCTAAAGAGTAGAATCCAAGCCTGGGGTGCTAAGTGGTTGAACCCTGCCAAAAAAGTAGTCTTGCTAAAATCAACTCTGGTAAGCCCATTTACAAAAACTCAATTCTATTAGCTCCCAAATCTATCATAGGGAAAATTGATGCGCTACTGCGGAGATTCCTTTAGGAAGGAGGCAAGCACAATGAGAGGAAGCTCCACCTTGTCAAATGGTACGAAGTAAAAAAACTGATGTACGAGGGGGGACTGCAAATCAGGGATATTGAAACCCGAAATATGGCTATGGGAGCCAAGATTCTTTGGTCCCTTGTGTCTGGGAAAAGCTCCTGGAGAAAGAGTGCTCTCCGGAAGAAGTATTTTCAAAAAAGTCGACTCAGATGCCTTGATGAGCAACCTAAAACTCAAAGTGGAACTTCAACTTTTATTCTATGTATAAGAGTCATGAATCTCTTCAAGACCAAGCTCTACTGGATACTAGAGAGTGGTAAGAACATTAGAATTTGGGAAGACCCAATCCTTGAAGATCCCCCACTGGGAAAAATAGAAGAGTTGTAAAACATAAAAAATTGGCTTCAAAATAGGCGTTTGTTCACCTTGGAGGACATCTCCAGTTGGGGCGATGATGAAAAAAAATCTTGGGAGTCCTGGGATCTAGGAGGCTATCCAAAAGAGCTTGAAACTGAGGCCATGAAATTGCTGGAGCATCTCCATGGGAAAACTCCCTCAAATGCAAAATCTAGAGATAAAAGAGGCTGGGGACCTAACTCAGGCAAATACACTGTAGTTGAAGGTTACAATTACTTCCAATCAATCCCCCATGTCTCTCCTGATCCCACCAAATGGAAGTTCATTTGGAATTGCGTCTCCTTGCCAAAGATAGACTTCTTTGTCTGGACGCTCGCCCACAACAACATCCTTACCAATGATAACTTAAAAAGACGAGGCTAGGAGGGCCCTTCAAGATGCACTCTCTGCCAAGAAAATGAGGAAACTACAGATCATCTATTTTTGCAATGCATGTTCACCAAAGACATCTGGACAAATTCCCTAAAGCTGGGACTAGATGGGTTTGATCTCCCAGATAGCGTTCAATACTTGCTCACAAGCTGGGCAGCGAGATCCCCAATCAACATAAGAAAAAAGGAGTTGTTGAAAATGACCTAGCTCTGGTTTCCTAAGTTCATTTACTATAAGATATAGCTTGAAATAAATAACCAAATCTTCAGAGAATAATCTTGAAGCATAGTAAGGGTGGCATCCAAAGTTAGAACCCTCCTTGGTGAAGCATTGCAAGTAAAAGTCAGTCTGAGAAATGCCAATCCTCTTGAACAGGAGGAAGAAGGCTAGTTGAAGGAGCTAGATCACAACTTGCTTCTCAGACCTAACTTAAGCTCATCCACGCTTGCCCCCTGGGAAATAAGGCTAGCAAAGAAGGACTTCATCAAGTGGAGGTCGAATCTAGAGGATCATTGTCTTTTTTTCGATGGTGCTTCAAAGGTAAACCTGATCATCATAGGAGAAGGAGGGATTCTACTGAATCCAAATGGAAATATAACTCTAAGCTTCACTTGGGGACTGGGTCAGGAGCCCAACAACAAGGTGGAAGCCCTAGCACTTTGGAAAGGCATAAGACTGTCTTTAAGTAAAAGCATCCAGTCATTAACGGTGTTCAGGGATTCAAGGCTCATCATGCAATCAGTGGCAACCAAAAAACCCCCTATCCAAGTTCATCTAGCCTTGCTAGTCAAAACAATTCAAGCAATGATAGTAAAATTCCAAAACTTCAAAATTTATCACATCCTCAGAAGTCTGAACGACTTGGTAGACCATCAAGCCAACAATGGTATGCTTCTAAGAAGAGTTTATCTAGCTGTATATGGGAAAAAAACATGGTGGAGTGTCCCTTAAAAGGCCCTTTGATTGGTCGGTTCCTTGGACATCACTGAGCAAAATATTCACTGGCAATCCTGGAGGACTATTTCTGATTGCTTTCAAGACTAGCCATTGGAGACTGACTGGTCATGAATCAACCACAGAAGGAATCATGACCCAAAGGAATTTACCATAGCAAAAGAAAGAAACCCATGATATTGACGATGCACAAAACCATATACTCGATATCAACAGACAAGGAAATCTCACTATTGTTCAGAACAAGGAGCAGAGCCCTTTGAAGTGATCACGTTTCTGCATCTCGTCTTAGAAGATATCCATGGTGTCAATCTCTAATCCGGGCTTATCCCTGGAGGCTAGGCTTCTGGAAATGAAGAAGGAGCTCAACAATCTCAAGAAGCAAGTCCAAGAGAAGCACCGTTACCTGATTTACATGGACAAAAAGGGTGATTTGAATTGGGAACAGATCAATGAAGACCTCGCCAAGCTGAGGCAGTACTTTGATGGAGCCAAAGACGTTGGGGAGGAGTACACACAGGAGATGGAGGTGAATTTCAAAGATCAAGCCAATAGAAATGGTGACTTTGGAAATCATATTTGCACCCTGGAAATCAAAGTAAAAAGACTGGAAAAGATGCTTCCAACCCCAAGGAACGATGAGGATTAACCTCATGCACGATCTACATCTCTTCTTCTATATGTTTTTAAACATGTTGAATGCAGTGACAACTAGACTAGCTCTTTGTAGATAAGACCCCATATTTCCTTTAAACCGGGTTTTTGTTCAACTATTTTTATATCAATTGATTAAAAATAAAAGGATGGAAGAGATGAAGAATCACTATGTGAAAGTACCTGGCAGCTGCTTTGTCGGCCTATAATGCAAATCTATACCCATTATTGTCTAAAAAAAATGATATTTTGTTGAAGTCAAATGTTATGGGGGTCAACGAAATCAGAGAGCAATGGTGATTCTCTATGTGTCGTCTGAGACTCTTCATTGTAAAGGTAATGAGAGTCAAGATACTGACGCCCTTATGGAAACCATGTTGATGTCGACAAAAAGGGAGACGCAACTCCAAGAAGCAAAGGGCTTCATGAAATCCACTGAGATGATATTAGGTACTGACATGTAAGATGGATGAACTCAAGATGTGGTGAGACTCAATACTTCCCTTGGTTGGGGAATTTTGAAGGATGATTGGTAAAAACCGTAAAACTATATCTAGTGTTAGGGGAATGACTAGATATGGGGTTAAACTATGACAGAGTCTTAACAAAGTAGAAAAACTTGGAGATCATGGGTACATGGAATTTGGGATACTTGAGGTTCGTGAATGATGTTAGAATGAAAAAGGAGAGTGGATGCCCCAACCAATGGCGACATGGGTTTCTTTTCCAGGGAAATAAGGTCATCAAGGGTGATGACAAAAAGCTAAGCAAATTCTAGGAACAAAGGATTTTTACAATTACCAAATAAATAAAGAATGATTTGGGTTGAGGGTACAAATATATAAACGAGTGTCCCAGTGAAAGGTGGCTTGGCATGTTAGGGCGCAAGTTGTGAAATAGAACTAGTGGAAGGTGGGGGCCCCATGGGTGGTTTTCTGTATGAGGTAAATGAATGGAGGAAAATATGCAGATGGGAAAACTGATGGTGGATGAGATGAAGGGCTAATGATACTGTGGAGGTGTAGTCAGTAGAATCGAGATGATATGACCTAGGAGTCCATTGGGAAAGATAGAAAAATTATGAGAAGAACTATGGGGTTCATTCTAGAAAGTGCATAAGACTATCATGACTCCCATCCCTAGGGGGTCAAATCATCATGAGTGTTAATTTTCCAAGGAGAACTATGAATGAGACAAATTATTGTTGTGAGTGGGAAATCCCCCTATGGACTAGCACTTAGAGTTTTAATCATGCATGCAGAAAAGACCTAAAGATTCCTACTTTTTACCATCATCCCAGACCTAATCCCCATTATTCTTAAGAAAATACATAGTTAAGAAGATCAAGTGAACATACCTTATTTATGGCGTTTTGATATCGATCCCTCTTCATGCTTGGTCACTCTTTGACTGCAACTCTCCTCCCAAGGCTGACCTGCATTCACAAAATACAAACAAAGAACTCCACATGCATTTGATCTACAGATTAATGGGTTAGAGATTTAATTAACATGTACGCAATAAACAATGAAAACCTCATATGGTGGGATGGGAAAAGTACTTCTTTATTATTAACTTCACTAAAGAAACTTATAATGATGAAGTCGTCCACTTCTCCACGAACCTGGTCCTGGGCTCGTCTTTTACTTTTCACCAACAGCTAACAAACTTGCTTCTCTTCTTCATTGAAATCACAAAATGGTTGCAGAATCTTGGGCAAAGGCGAATACGAATTCGAGTAGATTTTTGTTACTATGTTTTTCCTCCTTTCAAATGGGACCCCTACCCCTTATTTTATAGGCTAGAAGGAGCTAGGTATTTGGTCGAATGACCAGCCATGCATGGCCAAAAGGTTTAGTTAACTTGCCCAAAGTTGTGTGTTCCATCAGAAACTTTCCTTTTTTCGTGCTTCTGAAGGTCCACGCAGGCTGTAGTGGGTCATCTAGCATGGACATTGTAGATACATGTGGTATGTAGTGGAGTAGGGTGCATGGGCCTTTAAAAATGGAGTTTTTTAGAAGAGTAGTTCAGTAGTGGCTTGGAAAAGAAGGAATATGAGATGGCTTGATGCCAGGTAAGAATGTTTGGTGAAAATTAGGGTTATAACACTTATGTGGGGGAGAGTGTGTTATAGAATAATCCCCCTACAGACAAGTAGATTTCCTCTTGGATACTAGACCCCTATAACCAAGACAGAAAGGTGAAAATGTTGAACACTGACATTCCTTCTAATGAAGCTAAACTAGTTGAGGAATAATAAGAAAGGAATATAAATACCTTTAATAACGTTTGTCCTTGCTTGATCCAGGCTGATCTTGATCTCCAAGTTCTTTAGAAAGTCTTGCAATTGAAGGAACAACAACGAAAAAACATACTTCCTATTCTTACCATGATTAGCTTCGAAATAGATCTATCAAAAAGAACAAATTCATGAAACATACACGAATTTGAAGGAAACAGGCCAAGCACACACACACACACACACATATATATATATATATATTAATGAAAACAAAGCAAATTTCTTACAACCATAGATGTAGATGTGGCAGATTCACCAAGCTCTCTTTGTCCAACCCCTTGCTCAAATAATCCACCATCAAAATGAATATGATTTACTAGTTATCTCCCTTATGAGATCATAAGTTTGATGCCTCTAAACTAACATGTCCTTTTCACCATGAGAAGGCCTCCTTATATAAGCTTGGGGATACCCAACCACCTTAGATATTCTTGGGATAGGTTGAGGATCTTTCTCCATCAGTTGTGAATCCTCCCTAAGATCCAGCCTTGACCTCAAATTCAAATCCAACTAACTCTAGAGATGAGGGGGATTTTTCCCTGATTTTCCTCAACAGTCAAAGATTCCATCAAACAACCCAACGCTCCCTCAAAATGGGACACAGAGTGTTGTAACGCTCCCCCAAAGAAGGGTAGGGAGCACTGGAACTCCCCGACAGTGGGCAGGGGAGCACTGCCCAAAATTTCCTTAAAAAAGCCCAGCGCTCCCCCAGAAGGGTGAATAGAGTGCTAGAACACTCCCCCAAAGAGGGGTAGGGAGAATTGGCACTCCCTGATAGTGGGTAGGGGAGCATTGGCCTTCAAAATTGATTTTAAAGTGGTTTTCTTCATGGAAAATTCTTTGTACTCTTCATCAAATGATTTCTCTTCCTTAAACCAATATTTGAAGGTGTCTTAAGTGTCCCTGTGATGTCGTTAGAGACACAACATGGGTGAGATGGCAATATGATGTTTGTGACACATAACCAACACTTACGGCCAAGATGCGACACTTGTGGACAAAATGTGACACTTGTAACAACGACAATAGGTCATCATTGAAGTGAGTAATTTTGATGTGTAACAGATTTCCCCCCAAAGTATGAAGTTAGAAGATGGAAACTGATGACTGAAGTACTTTGTATAATTTTTCGAGCAAGGGTATGGACGCAAAGAAACTGGTAGAAGTTGCACACAACCATCAAACAAATATTATGACATGTTTCAAACCTAAGGCATGCATACGTATGCTTGGGTGATAAAGACTTGCAAGGTATGGCTGCCATAAAATACACTGCGGATACATAATTTTATTAACAAAAAAGTTATAGCCACCAAAGATACAATGTGGATCTATACTCCCATGAAATGAATTGATCGTAGCCACGAAAAATACATGGTCAATCTACGAGACGACAAGACATAGCCACAGACCAATACAAAGTGGATCTATGTAACAGTATATGTGTCAATATTCAAAAGAAACTTTGTCGCAACCTGGGAAAAGTATATATCAGAGTGATCACTCAACCCAGGGTCTTCTTACCGATCCCAATGTGGTACAAATCTAACCATGTGAATAGATGTCCTGATGTCGAACATGGCAGAAACCACTTGATTACCGATCGATGAGGTAAACCGTTAACAAGCGCGAGGTGTAACAACCCTAAGTAATTAATCAATTGTCATGATTTAAATAATTGTTTAATGTATATTACTTTAATTAATATATTAATTAATTGTCCTGATTAAATATTTGTTTAATGTATATTAGTTTAATTAATTAATCAATTAAAAATCATGATTAAATATTTGTTTAAGGAATATTGGTTTAATAAATTAATAATTTTCATTTTGAGACTTAGTGTATCGGTAGATGACCCATTAATAAAAAGGGGATAAGGTGGTTGACACTTAATGGAGGGATAAGGTGGTTGAGACTTAATGAAGGGAGACGGCGGTGAATAAGGAAGGGGGG
>JASDQU010345694.1:0-12426 GCA_032191745.1 Picea mariana
TCTAGAAGGATCTTCTTACATCTGCCTTATTCTATTTTATTCAAAGGCCTTATTAATATTGACCTTTATTACATTCGAATACATTGGTCTACCTATGTGCGGGTTACGACCTTAACACCTAGCTATCAAAATATTTTTCATAATCCATTAATAAATTTCTTTAACTGTTACAATAAGTGGGCATTGACAAATTTTCGACAGTTAGTACTTTCAAACCAGCCCAAGACATTTGAGCATCTATACAAATCCATACTGTTTATTTGAGAATACTCGGTGTTACAGAAGGTGCATCGTGGTATACTAAAAGATCCTTATGTTTAAGTATTCTTATATGAATTTACCTTACACATAGCATTTGTGTTGGTAACTATTTCATCTTTTGGTTGATTGTCATAAATTCAAGTACCATTTTGGCAAGGGAAATGGAAAAATAAATCTCTAGCTATGATTTTATCAGTCACAAATTTATATATTGGTCCTACAAATTGGAATTTTCTTGGAGCTTGTACAATGATTTCTCAGAACAAGACTCTCATCAGATGATTGTGATGGAACCATCAATGATTGTGTTAAGAAATTTGATTCAATATTCATTAGAAGATGTGAATGTTTCTAACAATCTAGTGAGAGCATATCAAGTTAGTTTTTTCTTGACGACATTGTTAGAAGGGAATATATGCATGCTCAATTCAGAAATATAGTTGAGACTTGAGAGCGTAGATATATTAGGGGAACTTTTTGTAATCTACCTTCCAATAGGGGCTCTCAAATCATTGTTGCAAATTATATTAATGAGGACTAGATATACTTGTCCCAAATACAAAACAAATAATCAAACAAACTAATGAGTTTAAAATCCATAGTAGAATTGAGAGGTCATGGCCGCTTTGCTATAAGGATCTTCACCATCTATCTTGGGTTTCTTAATCTCACAACCAAAGACAAATTTTCCTTCACATTGATCTCCCGGTATGAGTTCTTGAATAGATAACAATAAATGCTACTCATCCCTATGGATATTCAAACCTAGATTCTAATGTTTCTTATCAATTAGTCTTCCAAATTCCTCCCTGAGTTTCGAATAAGTCTTATCTAAATCAGGTTACATAAATAACTTATGAGTAGCCTTATAACATTTTCAATTGATCCTCAATCTATACATAAGAAAGAGCACCGAGATTGGACATTTATTGCTCTTAGGCATCAACAAAATTAGCATAAGTCATAACTCGCCTATCATCCATGGTATTCATTTGACATTGACATTTCTCTGTGCACAATGAAAACAATTCCCTGGAAAAGGCCAACATATGTAATTTCCCAAACCAATGAATGATTATGAGACACATGATTAGAGATCACTTTCATTGACATCCATTTAAACAAATTGTTTCAGAAAAAAATGGAATTGTTCCTGAAGAGAATTTATGTCCTGCAATGTTTGACATGAAAGAAAAGTCCTCTAGTAGTATTTGTATCCTGGTCCTACTGTTTCAACATCTTTTCAATGTTCATAATCATGGACAAGGGCCATATCGTCATTATAATCCTCTATAGAAAATTGTGATTTTACCGCATCTGTAATCCAGAAGATTTTCTTGGTCCTTCTCATAAAAATGTCCTTCTCATAGTTGAAATTTGACCATTTCCACATCACTACACTGACTTTCTTCAATTACCACAAGATTATTCAAGTAAAATTCCCAATGTACCCTTCACATTTCCCAATTCAAAATTGCATATTTCATCCATAGGGATGCCAAAGGGATTTTAGGAGTCATCTCCTTTTCTTTGAGTAAATTACCAACAAATGGTTACATATTTTCCTTAGATCAAGATGATGCCTATGCATTACTCTTGAAAAATAAAGACTCGCAATTTAAAACTGAGGATGTATCTTATTGCTTCAATATCATCATTTGTACTCCCTTGTTGAGTTCCCTTAGGAGTAATTTGAAATTCAAAGGTCAAAAAAATTAAAGAATAGCAGATGAGATTGCTCAATATTCCATTCATCCAGTCAAGTTGAGTGAATTGATTGGGGGAAAACAAAACATAGTAAAGGCTGATCTATCTCTTTAGTATGCAATGTCACAAAAACACCCTTTTCTAGCCTAGAGCCCTTTCTGTGCGGAGAATGTTGATTGTAATGTTCTCTAAGTTTCAATGGGTTGGGTACTGAATGTTGAAGTTTGATCCTTGGTTACATTTTCACCCCATCAATCCTTACCCATGTGCCTTCTCTTCCTATGTGCCTTCCTTTTTGAGAAATAAAACTTAACAATCATGCTAATAATTCCAATAAATTCAACCCAAACTCTTTTTGTTTTTGAAAAAATGGCAACGAAGGATATTTTTTGTTGTTTCCTCCTTTTGTCCAACCAAAGTAGCTTTATCTATCTCTTTAGATTTTCAATAAATTTGAAAACATGTCACTTTAAGTCAACCAATATTTTGACTTCATTGTAGAATTACCACATGATCTTTTTTATCACATATTGTAGGTTGGGAAAATCCCAACCCAATCCACAAACTTGGGACAACTGTGAGAGTATATACCCACGGTAATCTTAGATGGACACTCTCCTCATTTTAGTGTTGATGAAAATCACCACAATGGGGGAATCTCGATGACCTTAGGGGGAATGAAATGGAAAGTGAGAAGATGAGAGTGAAAACCTATATAGTTCAAGTTAGGAAGTGGAAAATGGCTTGTGTAAGAGTCTTGTGGATAAGGGTATGTCTCCGAAGTGAAGTGTACCTGCAATTTTTTTTTATACATGCCTGAGACAAGACAACATGGAGATATAGAAGCCAAAATATCAAATGGAAAAGAAAGTGAAGCTTGTTGTTCTATATTGCAGCAATAAAGATGAATCCAAAATCCTAATAGAGATGCAAGAGACTAAGATAGTAATTACTAGTTTAACTCAAGTATAATGAAGCAAGACTTTAGTGACAATATAGGGTTGTTAGGTACTATTTTTAGATCATTATTGCAATATCCAAATGGCTGTAAAAAAAATTTCTACAATAGAAAATTATACTCAAACAAATCAGCAAACAACTTTCCCAACAAATAGCCAATACCATGTAGATTAACAATATTAACAACTTGTAAGCAGATTTCAGTGGTAGAGTAGTGAGTAAAGTAGAGTTTAAGAGTGTTTTACCACAACCTTAATGACTATATAAAATGTTATTATAGCAGAAAGAGACACTTGGAAAATCTAGACGCCCTATTGGTTCAAGAAAACTAAAAGCATGTAAAATTGATTCCACTTTAGACAATTCACATATCTTGTTAAAACACATTTTCCAATGCAAGTATTTCATTTCTCCGATGCAATTTTTAGATTAGTGCTTTAAATATATTGGGTAAATAAAGTCTTGGTTATAAGAGTTGTATCCATAATATATCTATGGGTGCAAGCCCTTTTTCTCCCTAGAGCATGCAAAACCAACAAAGGTAAATCTAGGAGGGTGTAAGCCCTTTTACTCACCCTAGCAATCTTGTAAAAGTGACATAAAAAATAGTAAATAAGATGAAACTTGGTGGAGGGTGTATTCTCTTATACTCTTAAAATAGTTGTAGACAAGAATATTATGAAACAAAATAAAATACCAACAAAATGTAGAAATGCCGTTAATAATTTCACAAGATACCAAGATAAAAATTGTATTTTACCAAGAAATTTCCATCCACATGCCAGAAGACAAGCCTAAAAAATATGAGCACCACCTTAGCTGCACAATATACCAAGACAATCATCTAAAATAGTTTCACAAGAGAGAGAGTGGTCAAATTCCTAAACAGGGCTCAAATTTCAGCTAAGTAGTCTTCTCTAATGAGAGAGCTATGTTAAAATGAAAATGATTTGGTCTCTTATTTATAAAATACCTTAATATAATGTTTTTCCACATAATATGAGGGTAAACCACAAAAAAGGACGTTGGCCTCCTTTATCTTACCCCTTTACAAAATAAAAATGATTTTTGCACAAAATAAACCATAAAAATATGACGCAATTCCCTAATTGGGTGACTGCTTGCACTTTTAGCAAAAGATTCATTTTGAAGAGGAAGTCATTCGGATTCCAAAGACCATCCCTTCATGTGATAGGGTTTTCTCTCCATCAAGCATGATGATTCATCAAATCACCACCACCATCATCAAACCCTATCTCTAAATCATGACATCAATCCCAAGAGAGAGACGTTATGACCTTCCAAGGTCAAACGTTGGGAAAATGAGGAATATGTATCCTCCTTCAAGATTTCTTCTCTTTTCTCAAAAGGAAACTCGCATCCAACTGGTGGGATTCAATCTCCAATTAAGGCCCAAATTAGGCTTGTTTCTCCAAATCGTCAACCAAGCTAGGTCTTGCAAAGGAAAATGAGTGCGCCCTCCAAGGGTCTCAAGTAAAATGTATCATGGCAAGTAAAGTCACATTTAATACAATATCCACCTAAACATCTGCACCAAAACTACCTTATCAAATTTAAGTGCTCAAATACCCTATGTAACTTGCCAAGTTTAGGTATGTGAGGGTTGTCAAGGTGACCTATTGAGTGAGTCATTCCTCAAATCAAGGGGTGTTTCCTAGGTGGACCCTCTCTAAGCCATGTAAGGAATATGGAATGGATGGGGATCATACCTTTGGGCATGGAATTCATGACATACAATGGTTTGTATTGTCTCCTTTATTGGTTCCTTTGTAGAGTGTGTGATATACCTTTGTTTCGAATGCATCCTTTTTCAAAGCCCATTTATTGGAATAATTTTTTTAAAATCCAAAACAATTGTGTACTACAATTGGGTAACATAAGACTTGAAATAAGTACCACAATGTCACTTGAAGGTAGAGTTACAGAGAGTACCATATGGGTAAATAAAAGGGTATACCACACTTGTGTAGATCCCTCAACAAGTGGGACATTTATATATGTGAAATTTGTTTTTTAAAGGTATTCAATTATTTTAAGAGAAACATTTCATTTTTCTAGAGACCTCTTTGGGTGAGAAACTAGAAGGTTATAATTTTATCTTTTAAGTTTTTCCAGCTAATTTCTCCTTGGGCCTTTAACCCCTTCTTCCCATGAAATGAGGTATAATCCCTTCTTGGGTTAGTACTCTCAAAAATACCAAAAGATAAGGAGATGAAAATGATGAAGTATGGAAAATGATAAGTATGATCGAAAATGGTAAGATGAATCATCAATGAGACCACCCAGTAGAAAACTATTTCCCCAATGGTGACAACTTACTAAGGAAGAATTTCAAACACCAAGGTGAAACACGTAAAAGAGCATAATTTCCAGGAAGACGTTCTATAATCAAAAGTAAATTTAAATGCAACATATTCAAATGCCTCAAGTACTAAAGTGACACTTACCACAATACTTCACTTGTACCTCATGGAGCAAGATCCATTGTCTTTCGAAAATAGGCTGATGTGGTGAATTCCATCATGATGAACCAAAGAAGTGTGGTGGTGAAGTAGGTATCCATCTATGTAAGTGGACATCATGAGTCTATCTATCCCTCAACATTCCATGTCTGCAACCTGAGGTCCTTGAGAAATTATCTCCTTAGTTATCTCTAGAAATGGGGGATAACATCTCACTCCTACTTGGGGACATGTACTCACCACAGAGTGCACGAGAAACTCAACATATCCTGGTTATATATGTTCCTACATTGAAACAACAAACTATAAAATCCAGGATGGCTCACTCATCTTATGGTCATATAAAAAAATCAACACTTCAGAATTGACAACTAATCTAGAAAAAAAAAAAATCGATATAATATGATGAAAGAAAAATATGTAAATCAATAGTGCAAGTAGAGAAAACTGAAAAATAAAAAATGAAATGCAACTAAACTATCATGAGAAATCGAGGTGAAAATGCAGGGAAGTAAGATGATCTTCCTACTTACCTGGGGCTTGGGCCTTTAAGAAGTCAAGTTCCTTGAATATAGGTTCATAGAAGAGACCCATCCACTAGTAATGACATATTTCTCCCATCCATGGTGGGAAAGTAGTACTTCTCTTTCTTAGAATTATTCTTGATGATGTAAGGGCCAAGCCAAAAGAAATTATTATTTTGATCATACTTGGGCTTTCCCTTCTTCTTATCCCACATGAGTTCAACGATTCCTTCATTGTAGTTGATGTAAGGTATATTCTCAAACTAGAAATACCAAGGAAGTTCTATGTTAAATGCATCATTAATGCATTTTCAAGTTCTTTGTCCCTTTTATTTTATTCTTTCTTTAATATATTGATGGACCCTTGCTCCTTCCCTTGGAATTTTGCAATATTTTCCTTGTATTTTTCTATTTTTGGAAGTAGCGCATCTATGAAGTCATCCTACATAAAATTTAGGCCTGGTGGATCATATTCAATGGTATCTAGAACCCCATCAAAATAATGCTCGCTACTATAATCAAGGTCATTTCAATCCAACATATGTTTCCTAGACACCTCTTGGTTATAGAGAATCTTGAAGGTACCATCTCCCATAGGAATGTGTGCATGAGTGAGGTCCACACTAAGAAATCCACCAAGGGTGGCTTCCTAACTCCTTGATAGGAGCATGCCCCAAGAATCTGGAACATCAATCACCATTAGATTCATGATAAGTCCAATGCGAGGGAAATATTCCAAGTAGACTTCCACGTCTTCTATGAGACCATAAACCTTCACCTTCTTGGAATCAATTCCACAAAAATTACCATATGGGTGAGTTGTATTCAAACTAAGTTGTTTCATGACCTTCAAAGACATCACATTTGTCGAGGCCCCAAAATCTAGCATGAAATTGTTTAAGTAGAGACAATTCACACCAAGAGATATGTAAAAGGGAGGGGATTCTTCTGCTTTGGTTGACACCTTCAATGCTTTCAAGAATTTTCTTCTCATGGAAGGAATCTTGCAGATTTCTACCATAGGAACTGACATATTCATCTTACTGATCAAGGCTGGGAAATCTACGTTCAACTAAATTTCTTCATTTGACTGTGTTGGTTTTAGAAGAAAATTAGGGTATGGAGGTGGGAGAGGTAGATCAAATCTCTTTGAAAATTGAGAAGGATATTCTTTTACCGATTGTGATGGAGCTTGATTCTTTGGTTTTGGATGAACTCAAGTATATATAAGAATCTTATTCCTTCTAGCATAAGTTAGTATTTCCCTCTTCTTCAATTCTTTTCTTTGATCCTCAGTTATCTCGTTAAGTAATTTCAGCTAGCCTTCTATATCTACTCTTTTGTGGACTTCATTAAGTTGTTCCTGTGTGATGTAAACATAATCATCATCATCGTTATCATCTTGGAAACAAAATATTGTATCTATGAAGTCCATACTATTAGGTGAGTCCTCCTCTCTCCTGGGGAATTCCACTTTCGGATGAGGTTCTTGACAAGGAGAGAACCACTCTGATACATGAATGTTGACCATCCCAACAAGCTTTAAAACATCAGGATCCTTTTCCTCCTATTGATTCCTTTCCTTCCATCCTATAAGATCCTTTTGTTGTCTGACAAATGGACGTCTCAGAGCATTTTGATTTCTCTCCAAATTCGTTAATCGAGTCAGAAATTTATTCTGAGTATTCATATGATCAATGTTTTGAGATTTGAGAGCTAGTCGATCCGGTGCAATATTTATTTATATGTCCATGTTTGCTTCTATTTTAGCACAAGGATGCTGAAAATGATCAAACTTAGAGTGGAGAACATTCTCCTTGATATTTTCATTGTACTCTTTGGCCAATGCCAAAGTGTTGGGTTTCTTATCCCTTGGGATGAAACCAAATTACCCCTCAAATGAATTCACATAGAGGAGGCAAAAAACCTCATGATGGGCATAAGTCCTTAGGATCTCGATATACGATTTGTCAAATATCGTATCAAATTCACTCATTGTCTCGCTCTCCTTCTTCTAAATTTGATTGAACTTAGTCATCAACATTCCACTATCCTTCTTTATTTCCCATCTTCTCTTGAATAACTTAGTGAAATGTTCATATGTTTCCAGTTGATCGTTAGACAATGCCTTGAACCACCTTCGGGAATCTCCATTCAAGGACGTGGCTAGTATCTTCATTGCCACATATTCCTGTTCCACTCCTTCATTTTCCATGTTTCGACCAATTGCATATAGGTGATCTTTAGCTATGACCACATTGTTTCTCAGAAACTCAAGAAACCATTTGTTGTTTTCTTTAGGCATGGTATTGGGGTATCCAACAATGGAAGCCATTTTCAAGGGCTTGTAGAGGTATTTTTCCCAAGGACAATCCATTAGCACGAAGGGAAGATTGTAGTGGAAAATATTTTTGACAACGCGGGAGATGAGAAAGAATTATTATTATTATTATTTTCAAAAAATAGTATACACGGGAAATGGGAATTATGTAGTAGTTTTCTACTTAATATATTTTTATTAAATAAAACTAGAAATGCAATTATAAATTATGAATTTATTAGTAATTTTACAAAATAATTGAGCCATGTTTATATAACATTTCATGGTTAATATTTATTTGATTAATGATTACGATTAATGAGCATTACATTAATGTACAAAAACATGAAATATGTGAAAGCAAGAGTGTTGAATAAGAAAAGAACTTTCTCCTAGAATGCCACTGAAATTAGATTTCAATTTAAAAACATTTTTCAAAATACCCACTAACCTTCTAAGCCATCAAGTTTAGGATCTTGGAACCTTTCTCTCAATAATTTTAAATTATTAAGGTTTCATAGACCAATGATGGTAAACTTTAACCACCACCACCATCAATCAGAATCATCATATATAAATAAAATTTAAGATGTACATTGAAATTTTTATTTGTGGTGGGGGTTGAAATATTTTTGTTAATAATGTTTGTTTTTTTAATTTTACTTCTTAACTCTATATTAATTTACACATCTCCCTCTTATAAGGATGTAAAAAGCACATAATCAAGTAATAAGAAACTTAATGTGAACATTATGTATGGTTTAAATTGAAATATTTTTTTATTATTAATATTTTATTTAAATTTCATTTTTCAACTTCATATTAAATATAAAAATAATTATAAAAAAAATCCAAAATAGTTTTAAATTCAAAAAGTTTAATTAAGTTACTAGTGATAAAGCCCTTTATCATTATAATTTTAAAATGATTTTGATAGAATATAATATGCACTAAGAGAAACAATGCAATGACACAATATGACTCCAAAGCCAAAGTTGATTATGATTTTGTTTAAATTTCAAAATGCCCATCTCAATACCAATATTATATGTTAAACATTATTAAAAATAACCATTTAATAAAAAAAAATGATTTTGTTTAAATTTCAAAATGCCCATCTCAATACCAATATTATATGTTAAACATTATTAAAAATAACCATTTAATAAAAAAAAATGTGATTGGAAAAATAATAGTTGTTATTTATTGGTATGTTTGGTATTCTTAATAAATAAAAACCTTTTTAAATTCTTAAAGAAAATAATAATCATTTTAAATTATTATTAACAAAAACACTTGTAGTAATTCAAATTAGAGACTATAAAATAATAAACATTAAAAATTGAGTTAAATTTCTAAATTATTGAAATTACAAATCTACATTATTATTCAATGATATTGGAGATAAATCAATGATAAAATCAGAGGGGATTCTTTTTCTTCTGTTGACACCTTCAGTGCTTTCAAGAATCACATGAGATTCTTCCGCTCCGGTTGACATCTTCATTGCTTTGAGTGGAGGGTACCTAGAGAATACAAAAAAAATTGTAGGATGGAAATATTAAAGGAATGATACATTAATCTTAATTGAATGATACATGTGATATGGAAGAATCTAGCTTCACTAATTTTGGATACTTACCAACGGATGGTAAAATCCATGTTGAGTACATTCTGCAATCTAACACTAGTTATGGACCCACAAATATCATAGGTCTTAGGGAAAGAAGTTTTTAATGAATATGGCTCACAGGAAATTGGTTGGTACCCTGAGAGTTGGAAATGGAAAGGGAATTTGGAGCTGATGAATGGAGCATTGATCAAGTCGAGGAGACTATTTCCCTATAAGAGTCAAATATTTATACAACTCTTCTGTGGGGATGCATTGAGTTGAAGTCCCGAAAGAGGATTGGAGAATGCACACCAAGTGTTTGAAAAAATTATTGAACAAAATGTGGTACCATGAACTATAATAATTTGCGGGTATGTTCAGAATCGAGTATGTTCTAGAAAATGAAAATCCTAGGAATTGGTTCAGGTAAGTGAGATTTGTGTAACTATTGAGTGCTAATAGTGGTTATCTTAAGTTCAATACTTTTAAAATTATTTGAAATACATAGCTAGTTATCGATAAATACTTTTCTAAGTGTTAAATGTAATAGAAGAATTGTGACCATGAATATATGAAAGGCATAGGATTACTTATTTTATGCAAGGAGGTGGACACAAAGTTAGCTTAGTTTTCTTTTCTAAGTAACCTACCAATCTATTAAGGAAAATAAATTTTATGCACTTCATAGGATCATTTAGGATCCTTTTATATCATGAAATGAGCATTTTTTAATTTGTGGATGCTTGGTTAAGATTGCCAACCAGTTTTGATAAAGAGGGGAAGAACAATATTCTATGGGGATTTCTCTTTCTTTTTAAGTTTGTTAAATGATAGTTATTTAAAACCCTTGAAACTTCTTTGATTATTAGTTATAGTGGCATGACAATATATGATGATTATTAATTATAGCGACATGACAACATACCATGAAAATGAAAAGTCATTTCTAGGTAACTTTCAAAATTATGATGCATAATGCGATTATTATTATTATTATTATTCTTTTCAAAAACTAGTATACATGGGAAATGAGAATTATGTAGTAGTTTTCTACTTCATATTTTCTTATTAAATAAAATTATAAATGCAATTATAAATTTTGAATCTATTAGTAATTTTACAAAATAATTCAACCATGTTTATAGATCATTTCATAGTTAATAGTTTATTTGATTAATGATTACGATTAATGAGCATTACATTAATGTACAAGAACATGAAATATTTGTCAAAATACACACTAACCTTCTAAGCCATCGAAATTTTAGTGGTAGGAAAGAATATATGTCACCATTGTGAAAGTAAGAGGGTTGAATATGGAAAGAACTTTCTCCTAGAGTGCCACTGAAAATAGATTTGAATTTAAAAATATTTGTCAAAATACCCACTAAACTTCTAAGCCATCGAAAGTTTAATGATCTTGGAACCTTTCTCTCAATAACTTTCAATCATTAAGGTTTCATAGACCAATGATGATAAAATTTAACCACCACTACCATCAATCATAATCATCATATATAAATAAAATTTAAGATGTACATTGAAATTTTTATTTGTGGTGGGGGTTGAAATACTTTTGTTAATAATGTTTATTTTTTCAATTTTACTTCTTAACTCTATATTACGTTACACATCTCCCTCTTACAAGGTTGTACACATAATATATTCAAGTAATAAGAAACTTAATGTGAACATTATGTATGGTCTAAATTGAAATATTTTATTATTATTAATATTTTATTTAAATTTCACTTTTCAACTTGATATTGAGTATAGAAATAATTATAAAAAAAATCCAAAATAATTTTAAATTCAAAAAGTTTAATTAAATTACTAGTGATAAAGCCCTTCATGATTATAATTTTAAAATGATTTTGATAGAATATAATATGCACTTAGAGAAACAATGACACAATATGACTACAAAGCAGAAGTTGATTATGATTTTGTTTAAATTTCAAAATGCCCATCTCAATACCACTATTATGTGCTAAACATTATTAAAAATAACCATTTAATAAAAAAACATGTGATTGGAAAAATAATAGTTGTTATTTAATGGTAAGCTTAGTATTCTTATTATTTTATGGGCTTGAAAAAAATTGTAAATGAGTTGATCTTTGGAGTTGGGATAAGAATAAACTCCTCTTTGAGACTCTTGTTACACCTGTTATTGTTTATGGATGTGAAGTCCGGGGCTGTAGTATTTCTCGTGAATCCTGGAGAAAGATAGAGCAAATACAAAAGAATTTTATAACCTATAATCTCAAAATTAAAGGAAATACACCCTATCCCATCCTCCTCTTAGAAACAACCCTCTCCCCCATTGAGAGCAGGGCTATGACTAGATACCTAATGTATAAGAACATATTAAACAACATGGAAGACAAGAGGCTACCTAAAATTGCTTCAAACTCAAGTCATAACCACCATAGACTCAAGCGAGGATGGCATAAAGACGCCCGGTCTTGGCTAAACTATTGGGGAATCATGGAAGAAACCATTTTGCAGATTAAAGATACTATTAAAAAAATGTCAAATCAAAATTTAAGGAAAAAA
>JASDQU010345696.1:12676-22978 GCA_032191745.1 Picea mariana
TTTTTGCAGTTTCAAAATCCAACTTATTGTTGTTCCACCTACAGTAAAAACATACCCTGTGGTGCTCCTCCTATTATCTTTATCACCTACCATATCTGAATCAAAATATCCTTGTAGAACAATGTCTAAACCTTCAAAACATAATACATGTGTAGCAGTACCTCTCAAATACATGAGAATCCACTTTACTGCCTCCTAATTTTCTTTACCTGGATTGTTCATATACCTTCTCACAACTCCCACTGCATGTGCAATATCTGGTCTTGTGCAAACCGTCGCATACATCAAGTTGCAAATTGTTGATGAATAAGGGACCATGTACATGTATTATATCTACTCCTGTGTCTTGGGACACATTTCCTTGGTTAATTTGAAATGGATTGCCAAAGGTGTACTAACTAGTTTTGCATTATGCATTCTAAACCACTCCAACACCTTCTTTATGTACTCACCCCAAGATAATGTCAATTTGCAATTTTTCCTGTCTCTTGTTATTCTCATACCAAGGATTTTCTTTACAACATCCAAATCCTTCATCACAAATGAATTAGCTAATTTCTTTTTGAGAACATTTATATCCTACATGTTAGACCCTATAGCAAGCATGTCATCTACATACAATAGCAACATAATATAGCTTCCATTTTCTAGTCTTTTAAAATAAACACAGTGATCAGAATGACAGCTACTATAACCTTGTTCTGTCATAAACCTGTCAAACTTCAAATACCACTGCCTTGGAGCTTGCTTTAGGCCATACAATCTCTTCTTCAACCTGCATAACAATAAATAATAAATAAATAATATAATGAAGGAGATTATCGTTCAAGGGGTCTACTTAACCCAGTAGATCTTCGAACAACACTTGTAGGGCTTTAAGGTACCTACTGCTCCTGTTGTTGTACATTTTGATTTGCTGGTACCTTTGGAATTTATTTTTCATTGATCTCATCAAGCACTGTGTATTATGGTTTTTCTTTTTCCTGTTTCTTTCCTTGCAACTGATATTTGTACATGACCTTCTCATTGAATTTGGCAACTCTAATCCTAATAATTTTGTGATTTTCATAATCCCATAAGCAATAACCAAAATCATTAACATCGTATCCAATAAAGGTACACTTCCTGGATTTTGCTTCAAGCTTGGTTCTATTTTCTTTATCAATATGGAAAAATGCTTCACAACTGAAAGTCTTCAGAAATGAATAGTTTACCCTTTTACATGTCCATGCCTCCTTTGGAATGCCACCATCAAAATATATTGAAGGTCCTACATTTATTAAGTAAACAAAAGTATCTACAACATCTGCCCAAAATTGTAAGGGCAACTTAACATGCAATCTCATACTCCTTGCATGTTCCATGATTGCCATGTTCATCCTTTTTGAAACACTATTTTATTGTGGCGTTCTTGGAACTATATTCTCTCTACGAATCCCATGGTATGAATAGCAATCATCAAACTCCTTGCTACAATATTCACTTCCATTTTCTCATCTAATACACTTCAACCTATTTCCTGTCTCATTCTCAACCAAAACTTTCCATTTCTTAAAAATATCAAAAACATCAGATTTTTTTCGAATGTAATAAACCCAAGTTTTTCTAGTTGCATCACCAATAAAAGTAACATAATAATGAGAGCTTCCAAGAGATGATACCTGAGTTGGTCCCCATACATCTATATGCACAATCTCCAACTTTTCACTCTTTTTTTTCTTTCCAACTCTAAGAAATCTTACTCTCTTATGTTTTCCAAAAACACAGTGCTCACAGAAATCCAAATCAATTTGTTTAAGGTCTGGCACCAAATTCCTTTTGCGAAGTATCTGCATCCCCTTATAACTCATGTGCCCAAGCCTATGATGCCAAAGTGTTGTATGCCCTCTTGTAGAAGCTAAAGATATAGAAGAGTCAGTATTACCAGTACATAAATACAATGTGCCTACCTTCTATCCTTTTTCTATCACCAATGATCCTTTGGTTACCTTTCACACCTTATCTGTAAATGTGGATATACAACCTTCACTTGCCAACTGCCCCGTTGAAATTAGATTTTTTCTCAGATCTGGAACATGTCTTTCCTCTTTCAGCAACCATTGGTTTCCACTCTTTTTCTTTATTTGTACCTTGCCCATTCCAACAATTTTACATGGTGCATCATCACCCAAATGAACCTGTCCAAAATCACCTTGAACATAATCTTGGAAATATTTCCTATGTGGTGTGGCATGAAATGAATCCCTTGAATCTAATACCCAAGATTCAATAATATTATCTAAAGAAAGAATCAAAGCATCTTGTAACACATCACCTGTTACATTTGCTTCCTGTTTTTTCTCCTGTTGTCCRTCTCTTTGTTTCTTTGGAGCTATGCAGTCTTTCTTCAGATGTCCTTTCTTCCCATAATTCCATCACTTTATATTTCCTAGTCTAGATTTGGATCTACCCTTCGTAAAATTCTGTTGGTTCCCTGAGCCCTTTCCTCTATCCTTTTGTCTTCCCCTATTCTCCACGGTCAATGCATCACCTAATGTATCACATGTGCTTTTCCATCACATTTCCTCGCTAAGGATAACACCAACAACATCATCAAATTTCAAAGTGTTTGAACTAGAGACAAAGTTACTTACATCCATGACCAAGTCGTTCCAACTTTTTGGCAATGAGTACAAGATTAGAAGATCCCTAACCTCATCATCAAATTCCACTTTTACATAACTTAGTTGATTAGTAACCATATTAAATTCATTTAAATGATTGAAAATAGACCCACCTTATGACATCTTCATATTAAATAATCACTTCATTAGAAATACATTATTTAAGGTCGAGGGTTTTTCATTTAGTTTATCCAATTCCTCCATCATATCCTTCATTGTCTTTTCTTTTGAAATATTTAAAGCCATCGACGATGCCAGACACAATTGTATCGTTCCTAGTGCCTTTATGTCAAGAACCTCCCATTCTTCGTCCTTCATGGTTGTTGACTTCTTTGGTGTTCTGCCTAATGGTAGGAATAGATCCTTCTGACATAAATAATGTTCCAATTGCATCTTCCATAGCTGGTAGTTTTGGTCGTTAAATTTCTTGACCTTAAACTTTACATCTTCCGCCATTTCTCCCACTTGAACCAGGAACCCTCTTTTCCTGCGAGTTACCTTTCGCTCTGATACTAGTTGTTAGAAAAAACAAGATCACGGAGCAATAAAATAAAACAAATGTGGAAATAAAACAAAAAATATACATAATACAATAGAGACACAGATATACGTGGTTCACCCAATGTGGTCTACATACACCAGAGAAATTGTCAGGTCCTTCCTTTATTATTATCCAGAAAATGAAGGGATACAACCTACAACACACCCAATGTAACTTCCTCTTATTTATCTCACAATCTCCTCTCTCAAAATACAATATTTGTTATCACACATAGCCATAATACAATTCCCTCATACACAAAGAGGGTTTCCTTCTAGAGAAAAAATCCCTAACATAACTTCTACCGTCGGATCTGTGACCTTATAATGAACGGTCTAGATTGACTATGAAATTGCGATATTTTGTAAGGAAATTTTTCCCAAAATTTTTATTTGGGGGTGATTCCCCCGAATCCCCTGCTAGAGGGGTCTCCATTAACTTTCATCACCCCCCTGGACCCCCTTGACGAAAATAATGGGGGGAAATCCCCCCCACACCTTCTGCCAGTAAATGGGATCCAAACACAACTGAAACAAACCTATGAATCAAGAAGATAATCAGGCTCCACAACCAACAATACCACCCAAGGATCGACAAACCTGAGGGATCCACTGACAAATGATGAAATCATGTTGATAGGAGGAATGTTCACAACATGAGTTAGTGGGGGAATAGGGAATGTTCCCATCAATGAAGAGTCTTTGAACATCCCCACACCAACACTCATGTAAGACTTCTAGGTATCAGTGACAAATGGTACATTATGCCTTGCATTGGATCACTAATTGGTTTGTGAGGGTTGAGAGGAAAGAGAGCTAGTGGATTGGAATGGTTGTGGGAATTAATTTTTGAGAGGGGGGATAGTGGCCAGCCTTAAGAACCACCATATATTATGGATTCAAAGCCTAGCTCAAGGGTGACTTGCTATTGAGAATTGGAACAACAAGTATTAAATTGGGTGGAACATCTGTCCTCTGCAGTGGGTTGCATATTTGCTAAGATAAGTGTTCATAACCATTGTGTTTAATTATGTTTAATGGTGAGTTAAGTGTGGTGTGTTTCACTTTGAATTTTATCTTATATATTGCTACCTGTTGTGAGTAAAATGATGCATCTGAACTTGTGTTTTTATGTGATTGAATGTTGATGTATGCATTCAATTTTTGTTGCACATGCTTAAATTAATTTCATTTATGTTTTTAATTAATATGTATCATTGAATGATATTTTTTTCCAGGCTATGTATTTTTTGCATTTAGAATTGGTATTAGAATTATAATTTGGTCATTTTTAGCAGTAGCATGACTTAGTTTGGAGGTTGGGTATGCTACAAAATTTCTAACAACATAGAGAACCAAATACTCTGTAAATCTATGTAATTGTTGATAATAATAGATTGAGCTTAGCCATTCCAAAGTTGGCTTTCCCGTCTAGGTTTCCAAGGAAAAATATATGTCTTAAGATGTGTTAATTTGTTGTGTATTTCTTCAGTACTATTACACCTTATATGTTTGTTCTAGTTATGTGTTTCTAATTTGTAGTTTGGGTACTGTCTAAGCCACATATCACATCATGTATGACTTCAAATTCTCTTTAATTAATGGTTCTATTTGATGGTATATAAATTTGTTGTTGGTCATAGTCATAACCACTTGTTGCAACCCTCTTATTAATTTGTTGTTACCTTCCTAAACTTTGATGCTTCTAGGAATAAATATCTAGATAAATAGACACAGATAAACGTATTCACCCACATCTTGCAAGGTTTTGGCTACTAAAGAACTCTCACAAGCATAGGTGATTGATCCTTTAGCACTAGACCATAGATATAGTTTTTGGAAGGATAAAATAGCCCTAGATGAAGAAAAGTAGGAAGTAAATCCCTATATTAATTATTTCTTTATGGGAGAAAACTAACCCTGTACGTTTGGTGGCCGACTACATAATAGAATTGTTCATCTTTGTGGATACATCAAAAACACATCTACTCCAATAATGAGTTCATCTATGGATGAATCCATACATGGGTGCTACATATAGCTAATTTATCCTCTAATTTGATTGTCTATAATTACCTTGGATGTCATTTCAACATTGTTAGTTGTTGGTTTCATTTAATTCCCTTAATTTCAGTTTTTTGAGTGAATGAATGAAATCAACAGTCCAATTACCCTCTACTTGGTCACTAGCATGGTGTTTTAGCTTGGGTGTTGTGTTAATGACAAGCTACAACCATAATGGTATTCATGCTTTTGTTACCACCTTGAGTGTATTAAGAATGGGTATATATAACTAATTGGTTTAGTCTTGGGGGATTTAAATTTAAATAGAGGACAAATATTATTTGTTTAATTAATATTTCATGGTTTCTATGACAACACTGGTCAAGATAAAGGGCTTCGTGTCTTGTTAATTGCTTGGTAGGGAAGTAATATGCAATATTTTATACCAATCAATAAAGCACGATGAAGCACATTTATAGTCTAATAGTGATTACGCATAACATAGTATTTCTTTCTATGGTAAAAATCAATGTTAATGGACACATGCCACAATCCCACCATATATAGATCACAAGGTATCAATCAAAGTTGAAAAATACTTGGAGAAAAACCTATATGGTGAACAAATGTAGTGGATATCAAGACAATGAAATTTAAAATGTCCTATACATATAAAATGAACCAAGGGGCAGCAAGCCCATAATTTAACATGCATCTAACAACATATTTTAAAACATGAATGCAATTGTTCAAGTAACACACAACATTCAGATATTCATTTATAGAGTAGAATTAACATAATATACATAATAGAAAACTTATATGTTTATAAAATAACCAATTGGCTACGTAAGAAGGACATTCATCCCATCCATAGGTTTGTTGTTCATTTTATCTCAACAATAGGCCACCCCTGAGCTGAGACTATGAGTCCACAAGGAGATTTGGCCATCTTGGTTGTCCACTCTCCACATTTAGCATCCCAAAACCTAGGTTCTACTCCAACATCAATTCCAATCCACCAACTCTTTTCCCCTCAACCCACACAACCCAAGGAATGGGATCCCCCTTCTCTTACACATAGTCCCTCAGGCCTTCCCACTTCCCTCTAGGGATCCAATGCACTCAGTTGGATAGGAATATCATAGCTGGAGACTCCAGGAACTATCATCTACTCCAAGAGTGTTCATAGTAGCCTTCATAAGGCTCTTGAGTAATTTTCTCAACAGGAAAATTCTCCACAGGAACACATCCCATTATTACAGGCACACCAACCACAATTCCAATATAAACACAACCCAATAATGGTTTCCATCAAGCATAACATGGTTGGTGCTCTTCCCAGCACTCAAATCTTCTCTTGTTGCACAAAATCAACATGTAAAAATTGTCTTCTTTTTCTCCCATGCATGTTAACTCTCACACTCCCCAATGTTGATTGTACTTCAGCCCCATGCTCCCAATAACTATGGGATGTGACTTCTCACACCCACTCTATTACATGATTTCAAATTTTGAGTGTCTAATAAGTCAAAGGGAGGATTATATGGTAAACGCATGTTAGCTTAAGAAAATGACATGGGTTTTCCCTTTGGAACCCATTTATCCCCCTCTCTTATGGAATCATCTCCCCCCCATCATTTTCATCCCTCTCTTATCGCATCCATCAATTATTATTTTATTAATTATTTCAATGTACCATTTACATAGTTTTGTCCCTCAGCCATATTAATCAATATGGGCTCTACAGCCAAGAATATCGGCTCACTAGCCTAAATCACATTTATATAATTACATTATAATTTGCGGGGACTAAAATTGGGAATGTTACATCCCCTCCCCCTTATTTTTGCATTGTCCTCATTGCACACCACARTACATGTGTATATACATATCACAATTCTAGGATATCCATCCTTTAATCAACATATAGGCTCTCCAGCCTAATATCACACAAGCATTTCATCCCAAACATATATACATAGGTACTCTAGCCCAAAAAACCATAGATACATAGGCACTACTACCCTAAAACCCATACATAAGGATTTTACAATTTATAATTCTTGCATCAATTCCAACCAAAAATATATATTTCCCCTCAGTATGCACAACCCAAGAAAGTGTACCCCCTTCTTTGCTCTGCAGTCCCTCAGGATGTATCACTCCCCTCCAGGCTCCAATGCACAATTGGCTAGGAAGCATCATAGATGTGACTCCAGGAATCCCAGTTGCAACCACTTTCATAATTTGTCTATTCCCACAACAATTCCAACCAACAATATCTCATTCCCCTCAACTTGCACAACCCAAGGAAGTGTACCCCCTTATATGCACTGCAGTCCCTCAGGTTGTACCATTTCCCTCCAGGGCTCTAGCACAAGGCTGGAAAGGAAGTCTCAGAAATGGGGCTCTAGGAACTCCAGCTATGATAATGGAATGTCCAAACTTTCAAATAGTTTCAAATGTGCTTCCCACATTACATCTTTAAGCTCCACTTTTCTTCATTTGAGCTACAACAAGTCCACTAAACTTCACTTGTTCGATGCCTTTGTTCTTTAGATCTGCTTCTCTTTGACGCTCTTCTTTCTTGGTACTCAAATTATGGTTCCATTCTTCAACTATTCCTATACATCCATCATGAAAACATACATGTTATAATCCCTATCATATAATAATTTTCTTATTCACAAAACTTTTCAACTCCAAAATATAAGCACATATTCAAAATAATTTTTCAATCATAACTAATACTTACCTATATGGCTATTTCTCTATTTTACAAAGATTCCATGGGAAATAATTAAGCTCATTGTCCATTCTGACACACTCTCATGATTCTATCCAGCATACCATATGCATTCTTGAGTTGCCTCTTCCTTTCTATACTCACCCTTTAGGATTAGACATCCCCTTCATTGTTGCACAATCCTTCAAGTGATCCATTTTTCCAAGGCTTTAACATGCAATGAGAGTGCCAACTCACCACCATACATCAGTTGGTATCCTGTAACCTATGGAAATCATAGGGTTCTCATGTCCTAAGATTAGGCTTATTCCTGAGCTTTCCATCTTAAATGGCCATCATCTTATCTGTATCACACACACACAATCATAATGAGATATCATCATAGCAATTCACTTATTAATTTTCCAAATATGTTTCACTGGGAAATCAAGTTTCCCTAGCATGAGATTCCTTCTCAAAATGTTTGGCTCTTGCAATAGCAAGCATCGGTCCTCTGTTGGAGTTACTTCACACACACCTAGGATTTATTTTTCCTAAGGTTTTTCCTATGTTTATTATTCATTATTCAGTCTCCTATATTTTAGGAATAATATTCCTCTAGGGAGAATATTCTCTTTAGTTTTCACTTCAGTTTGATCAATTGAGTGGAGTACAGATGCTACATTGGGATTATCACCATGCAGCATTGGGATCATCACCAACTAGTGCACATTTTCCTTAGGATCATCACCAAACTAGTGCATTACCCATGAATCCTTGATATCCTCCTCACTTCACTCTATTTCAGTCAGTCAATTGAAGACTGGTAGACTAGTTAACTCAGCCAGATGGTAGTTCACTCCTGTAACTTCTCGAGAGACTAGACTAGGTGGCAGTTTACTCCCGTAACTGTTGTTGTGTGTCTAGATCACTCTAGACCAACACTATGGTGCATTGGCTTCTCCTCCAGTGTGCATTGGTTGAGTTATAAAGAGTATATCATGTGTAAATTATTAATTATTCATTTGGTTAATGAGAATTCTTCCATTCTTTCTCTCCTGGTTCTCTTTTCCTCTATTTTCTCTGTAACTGTGTATGTCAATTCCCAAATAGATATATTTTGTGCAGGTTCAACACATTTACATGGTATCAGATTCGACGAACTACTAGGGAAAATATACACCAAATTATTTTTGCAGGTACCGAAGATTGAAGACAGCGGAAAAATGGAATTTTCAAAAGAATTCATTCTTACACCTTACAATTTGTTTGCATGGAAGGAGAATATGATCATGCATATATGAAGCAGAGGATTGTACAGGTTAACCATGAACATAGAGACAGAACCAACATCAACCATAGAAAAATCCAAGTATCTAAATCAAATGGATGAAGCATCCATAACAATTTGCAGTTTCATTTCTCCTTATCTCCTTTTTCACATATCTTCCTATAAAACCCCCAGTGAAGCTTGGACCACCATGGAAGAGATTTTTGGAAAACAGGATGAGATGAGGGGTCACATGCTCAAGGTGTAATTTCTCACATTGGATCCAAAAATATTCGACAATCTCCAATATTTCTTTACAAAATATAATTATTTATTATCGCAACTCAAGGCTTGCGGGGTTGATACATCTAAGGAGGAGAAACAAATGGTTCTCACCATTCTTTCCAAGCTCGATCCTAAATTATCAGTGTTTGTATCCACATTCCATTCAGTCAAATTCACCTCTGAAGCCACCTTGAAGATGACTTCTCTTAAGGAATTTATTGAATCCATGACACAAGAGCAGACCAAGATCATCAACATGGGAAAAATCAAAGGCCCAAAGGTGCACGCACTTACTGTGAAATATGGCAGAGGTCATCAATATCAAAAATATAAAGATAAAGACAAAAGGAAAGCTCATGCAAATCTGAATAAGGAAGGGTACTCAAAACCCTTCAACGATGCCTCCGGATCCAAAGGTGGAAAGGGAAGAAAAGGGGAGAAATGCACATACTGCCATAAAGGATTCCATCCAGAATTTGCATGTATGCAGAACCAAATAGATCTAATGACTCAAATACTTCAGAAAAACAATCTTGGAGATCACATCCTCGAGGGTGCCAAGAAGAAGAAGCTAGAAGATCATAATCCCAAGAAAGGAAATTCTATCCATGACTTGATTGCCATCAACTCCTCTCTCGATGCTTGGATCGTAGATTCAAGAGAATAACACCACATGGCTACCACAAAAGAGGTCTAATATTCATTGGATGCATGAAAAGGTATTCATATTCTGATGGGGGACAACTCTCCAGTCGAGGTCATCGGCAAAGGAAGGATTGAACTCACCAAAGAAAGCTTCGAGAATGTGTTGC
>JASDQU010345698.1:0-12426 GCA_032191745.1 Picea mariana
GTGTTTTGATCTAAGAAAGAAAAATTTCAAACACTATCCTATCTTTGTAGCATGTGGGCATGTATGGGCCCGTTACAATATTAAGATGTGTTTGAAAAAGAAAACTAAGAGGGGTCCCAAGAAGGGCCGTTGTCCTCTCCTAAAGGTTTTAAACTTTGTTTAAGGGAGATGAAATTGTTTCACAATCTTTTTCTGATTCTCAAGGTCGCTTGAAGGCGCGAGAGAAGAGCATATTAAGCGATTGTAATTCAACTTCTAGTCCCAATGTAAGTTAGATGTGATTAAAAATGATTTCCACCTTATCTTGTGAGTCAAAACAAGCCATCCATGTGGCAAAAAGCAAATAAGGGAAATTGATTTTTATCCTCCTAAGTGTCTGTGTGTCTTTGAATAACCCCTTTATATGATGAGGGGACTAAGTGTGGTGCATTTTTTAGAACATGCTTGACATCATTTTTAAGAAGGCAAATGGCCTTCCCCACATCCCAACAACTTACAATGTAAAATTTTGCTCAGATGCACGACCCCTAGTGAATACAGAGGCGCACAGAGCGCAGGCGCGCGAACAGAGATGGGTCTGAAAGCGCATGCACGCAGAGAAAAGCTGTCACTTAAGTGCATGCACACACGATGCGCATTTGTGGGGTAGAATAACCATGCACTGGTGACAAGCGGTCGAGAAAGAAAAATCCAGATGGATTTCTCTCAATTCTCCTTTGAATTGGATGGTTGGCAGGTCGGCTTAGGCCGGTTAGTGCACCTACAAGTTAAACAAACTAAAAGAAGAGAAAAATAAACCCAAATGAGGTAGGAATTTGATACCTTTCCCCAGCGGAGTCGCCAATCTGTTGCACCTCTTTCGTCACCTTGGTGAGCAAATAAGAGGTACTTGCAAGCTCAGTTGGGTCTGCTGAGTAGGACAGTTGTAGAGGAAAGAGTTAGAGAAAGAAAAACAAAACTATAATTAAGAATTAAACTAATAAAAACTAAAATCATAAGCATAGGGATATAGAGATAACAAGAACAAAAAGACCCATGTCACCAATGTTTTGAGGCTGATCTGATGAAAACAAAGAACCTAGAAGAAAGGGGATTATGAGTCCCTTCTTCCTCCAAGGGAAGGCTCTTGGACCCTCACTAGTAGCTCTTCTTACAACAAAGAAAATGAAAATGGTGATGAAAGAACTCTTTGCAAATCCACTCAATGGTGAGATGGATTGCCCAATGTAATGGTGCCAATGTGCTCTTGTCAAGGATGGAGTCCTGAAAACAATATAGGCAACATAACATTACTTTGAATTCCTTGAGAAAATGAGGTGCATTCATGGCTTTTTATAGCATTTCTTTGGGCTTTTGTTCAACTGCTTTGTAGTGTGAAAAGAGGTCATTTAGGGAATTTTTAGGTTTTTGACCAGCCCACCATTCGGATCTAGCCTGGATTTGGAGGTCAAATCGGCTTGGGAGATGAACCATAAGTGGTTGGGAGGCCGACCACATTCATAAATGTGCCGTTTAGCAGGTGCGTGGATTTTTGCGCTAACAGTCGCGCATCGTGCACATATGCGCGCTTTCTACGTTCCTGTTCCGCACATGTGCACACACGCCCAATGTATGTAAAGCGCTCTTCAATTTTTCACTACTTTGTATAGTTTTTGCCCTTTTTTGAATGCTGTGACATTAATTCAGGGCCATGAATGACTTCATTACTGTTTGACGATGCTGAGTTCTTGTAACCATGTGCGGACGAAATTTCAGTGATAACACTAGTGTTAACTCAACATAATTTGGGATGAAATGACGTAAAGTTTTTTCCTTCCCTTGCAAACTTTGAAGTTGGAAAAGTGATGAAGGAGGAGGGAGATTAAGAATGGCCTCGAACTTTAAAGGATATACCCTGATCCCATGACGTGACACAACAAAACCAAGAAGTCAGCCGGACTCCACACAAAAAACACATTTGTGTGGGTTCAAACATATTTGATAGAAACGACAATGAAGGAAAATGGCTCGGAGGTGTGATGGGTGGTCATTACAATGCATGGAATGTGCCGATAAGTCATCAAGATATGTCTCTACAATGTGCTTGATATTGTGAAAAGCATAAGACATGGAACGTTGAAACGTCGCACCAGCGTTCTTCAAACCGAAAGGAATTTTCTGGTAGGAGAAAGTACCCTAAGGACAAATGAAAGCGGTTTTGTGTTGATCCATAGGTAAAATGTTAATATGATTATAGCCAGATAAACCATCCATTAAAGAGAAGATTTCACTCCCGGCACAATCGTCAACAATATGGTCAACGAAGGGGGTTGGAAAGTTGTCCTTGGGACAAGATTTATTAATATCCCTGTTGTTCCAGAGTCTGTACTTAAGGCTTTAAAAATTACAGTGTCTAGGCATTTGAAAGTTAGTAAGATATAAAAAGGGAGGAGGGTATACTTTTGGGAAAGGAAGCTAAGGTTGATTTCTAGGTTGTCACTACTTGGCTTCCAACTGTTCCTGGATGTTTATATCCCTTTCAATTGCAGCCCATGAACGTTCAAGTTCTACCCAAGTGTTGTCCGTTTTAAGTATCGTGTCGAGGAGATTTAAGGTGATATGGGTTTCATTTGTCAAACCAGGTTCAATATTGGGTTGTCTTACAACATGGACAGTCATAGAGGAACAAAAAACTTAAAGAAATCCGAAAGTTTTTATGCTGTATCAATTTGATTTTATAAAAGAGAATTTTAGAAATCAATATTAAAAGAAAATTGCAAACCAAAGGCCTTTTTCTGTAACTGCGTTATATTGAAATAAATGGTGTATGAATTATGGAGAAAAACATTAAGCTGTCTATAGAATAAGGCTCCTATCGAGGGAGAATCTCACTCTGTAAGAAAAAGAAGAAAATAAGATAAGAAATGATCCGATGAAGCATAAAATATGACAACTTACAGATTCACTGGTCTTGTACCTGCTGATAAGCCGATACAGAGGAAAAACTATAAACCATAGATAGCTAAATATTAATCACTGCAGTAGAAGTTTTACTAAATTGCAATGCGACATTCATCAGATATATATAAATGAAATAAGAATGAATATGAAATAACAAAGAGAACAAACTCATAACACAGTAGTGACAGAATTAGGAATCTCCGAATTGCTTCGTATTAATCTCAGAAAGAGACAATCTCTATTACAATTAATCAAAAAGGTCCAGCCCTGTTTCTTTCTTCAAAATGTATATTTATACAAATTTTTATGTGTTGGAATCTCAATAGTTCCACAGGTTTTCGGTTACAATAAAAAGGAGTCAAAATGTTTCGTTTCTTTATCTCTGTCCTCATCTGGTACTCGAAACCTACCTCTTCACATGCTCCTTGTAAATAACACACTTCTCCACCAGCTGTGATATCAACTTAGATGGCTCGTCTTGATTATTTGCCTCAAAAATATAGCAATCTTTCATCAATAGCGACAACTTTCCTTCCACCCGTTGATCTTTAGAATTGATAGAGCATAACAACATACTCAGTTTAATTAGCCATTTGTCTATTTGCCTTATGTCTGTTTGAGATATTTGCGATATTTCGAATAATTCCCTTTCTTCATTTTCCTTGATATTTAACATATATTTAGCTGTATTGATTTGACCCAGTATCTCCATGCCACTTTCACCATCGAAACCCAAATAAAGCTCACTTAACAAGCCGGAAATTTCTTCGCAAGATTTCCTCAGCTTCGTAGCTTTTTGTTTGCCTTCAGATATATTTTTCTCCCATTCTTTCAACAAGATATTACCCCTGGTCTGCTCTGCGATGGAAAAACTAGAACTACTGCTTGTTTCCATTCTTGTTGTGGCTATAATAGCCTCCTGGAATGCCACCTGAGCTTCTCTGGCATCTCTTTCTTTAAGAGAGTGGTTTTCCAACACCTGATCAATGAGTTGGAAGTTGCTTTGAATTGTTTCTACTTTAACAAGCAGACCTTGCTGCGCTGCCGATAACCTTTTTCTGATCTCTATTGCCTGGGATTGAAATATCCTGATATCGATTATCTGGCCTTCAGAGAAATCTAGTTTGGCTCGAAGCTGGTCTATTAATTCTCCCTACTGGCTTATCTGAGTCTAAATCATCTGAATCTTCAACTATGTCTGTTTGAGATCGACTCTAAGCCGCTCGATTTCTTTTTGATATTCTATTCTTTCTTGCTCTAAAGATGCACTTGCCTGATCTTTAGCAGCAACCTCTGCTATGGATAGTTTAGCCTCTAGTGTCTTGATCAAATGATTTTTCCGTTTTAACTGATCCTTTAAGGTCCCGACTGAATATTGGTTCACCATGGCGAAAGCACCCAATGTTCCTACTATTTGCGTGGCGAATTCTACTTTCTTCATATTTTTCCCATCAGTTAAAACTTTAAATTTCTTAGAGACAGTACCTGCCTCTTGGTAGAGTTCTTGTCTCACAACCACTTTCCTCTTGTTATCGAAGAAGAATTCATTTGAAGGTAACTCTTCAATTGATATAGGTGTCAATTTTTCACCTGAAATCCAACCCACGTCCGAGATTTCCTTTGTAGACTGTAAGGGGGTAATGGAGGCGATGGGATTGCTGACCTATTTAGAAGATTTCCCAGGAGTAATGACCGAAGTTGATTTACTTGGAGGACCGGAAGCCTCAGCTTCCTGTTTTGGGCCTCCAACTTGCTCTTCTTTATCTTGTTGTCCTTCTTGGTCGGGCGCTGAACCTTTCAAGCCTCTGACTTCTGTTTGCTGCTCCTCTGCTATCATCATATCTTCACCCTGTAATACTGGAGGGAGGCAAATCTGCCTATGTTCTCGGACTCTGAGAACATTGGCCTTCTCTTCGAGTGACAAGGCTTGTATTCGAGCCAAAACTTCATCATAAGATTTGGCACCTCGGAAAATATCATCATGAGGTGAATTCTCGTGCTCAAATATTTTATGGCCACGACTGGCCAAATGATTACTCACGACCCTGTGTGGATCGTGTTTCTTGAATTTGATATGAACCAAATTTATATCTTCTAGGGCTGCTACCTCGGCCTTTGCATGCCTGAAGTCTAATAATGAATAGGTGTTTAAATGAATAGGAAAAGTTGGCCATACCTTTTTTGAATATCCTTTCAGTTCTTTATTTATATCGCCAATTACAGTTTGCATGGCGATCTCACGACAAGCCAGCCTGTCGGGTATAAGTAAGGGTAAATCATGCCGAGGGACGAAAGCACCGAAAACCTTGATGTATGATAATTCTTTCTCCACATACCAATTGGCCACTCTGCTTAAATTTTCCATGATGCTATCCAATATCCCGGGTGGCGGATTACTGAAGATGGCAACATGCATCGATACCATCACCCAGTTGAGGATTTTGTATAAGAAATCTGAAGCCTTTTTCTCCCAAAGCTTAGAATGGTATACATGGATGGGATCAACATATGATGGAGCCCATCTCCAATTCATCAAGGGAAAAGACATCATGGAACATACTGCGTCCATGAGATATGCGGACATAAAAAATGAAGCAACTTTACCGCTCTCTTTTTGCGTCTGATATTCTGTAATCCGACTGGTTAGGCTATCTGATAACATTTTAGCCCAGTCGAAAGAAGAGCCTTCTACTACTGAGTATATCAAGGGCACCCACTGGAGGAAAAAATGCGTGGTGTATTCCCTCCCATACAATCTACAGGTCATCATCACTACATATTTGAACTGTGGTTCCAAAGAAGATATGGAATAAATTCCATTGCTGTCTTCCCTGAACTTTGCTGGGTGTGAGACCCAATTCTTAATCAAATCAGATAAAATTTTTGCGTATTGCTCGCATTCCTTTTGTTTAAAACCATCTAGAAACTCTGCATAGTACGAGAAGTCTGACATGGGTGGTAATTTGTACATAACCTGTAAGCTTTCTAGTCTGAAGGTCCCAACAGTGACCCCCTGCTCACTGATGATGGTTCTGGTAGGGCTGCCTACCTGATCTAGCGCCCATCGGATCATGTCATAGTAAGGTAAAAGATGTGGCTGGGCCGCTACTTTGTGCATCTATGACTGGACGACAATCTTGTATTTGGTAGTCATGTCATATGTTTCGTTGTCATTGGAATTGTCCGATTAGTTCACCAACTGTGATTGCAACACCTCTGAGATGTATGACCAGGTTCATACAGAATCAACGCTTCGAGGTGAATTATCCGAAATATTATCAGAACCATGTCTTGAAATCTCAGTGCTTGCCTTGGATGCTTTTCGCGGGGCCATGATAGGGGATTGTAACTTATCTCTTCTGCAATAAAAATGTGTATACATATAGAAGTTAGCTTACTGAGAAAAACTTCTCTGTGCGGGATAGAAATGAACTTTATGAATAAGATAGGAAGCAAGAGATCTATATCTTTGAACATTTAACACATCGATGTCCTTACGAACAAAATGGTCCAATCATATTTAGATAGAGATTTTGGCAATAAAAACCATATCCTTACTTTGCCGTTTTTCCTTATTTCCAATTAATGCCATAAAATTCGACGGTTCGTGGGACAAGCTAGCATAAGGAACATTTGAAATTACCTCATAAACTTTGCATTATTATCATTTGCATTAAAGATTGATTATGTTGGGCTTGACTTCTTTAATCAGGATTTAAATTAATCATTTCGGCGTTCTCCGTATCGAGGCTTTCAAATCTAACCTTTCGACCCTCTAAAACCCGATATTGCGATGATTATACTTAATTAAGAAAAGACGTAACTAGGATTAAGTGTTTTAATTGATTACGCTTTAAATTATATCGTGACTTCGTGGCTCGAAAATTCAAAGGTATTGTTTTCGGGAGGAAAGTATGCCGAGTTGTGAAATCCCGAGGAGCTTAAATCATGGTCAAGACTAATCAAACTTGACTCTAACTCGAGTTACTTTGGTAAAATTTTTGTGGCTTTGTCTTTCAAAGTTTTAGTGGTAATGTTTTAGGAGAGAGTGAATGCCGAGACGCGAAATCCCGACATCATTTGATTGGGATTTACATGGTCCCACTCTTAGCTTTCACCTGAGGTAAGCTTTTGAAACTTTTCGTGACCTCGCACATTGGGGTTTGTAAATCTTGTGACTTGTAACTCCTAAAGAGCGATATTCTAAGGTATGAAGAGAAACAACCTTAGTTTAACGATAAAAGTGGTAACTTATGAAACATCACATCTCTCGCTATTTAGTGTGTCGAGACTACTGAGACTTTCAGTAGGTGAATGTCACGAAGCGAAAAAGAACTTAAGAACCGACATTTGACCTTTAAAAAAGATTTGAACCAAATGAAAAAAGAGGCTCCAACATAGGCTCCAACTAGAGATCCCGTTTCCTTGTGAGGCGGGAAGAACAATAGACCACATGCCTATATTGGGTAAATGGAGTCACTGGTTTCACTTCTGTGAAACTTTGCTTTAGGGAAAGATAAACAGAGGGAGGAAAATATTTTCGTCTTTACTGCTGTAAGGCTTCAATACTCAAATATATTTCTCACTTAGCTACAGTCCCTTTCACAACTTTATCTTTCTCTTTACTAAGTTTAGGTCTACATTAGGACAAATCAAAACAGTTCTAGGAAATCCAACAGATCTTTGCAGTTTTTGGCTTACATCCAATGAAATTTATGGCATTTTTTTATCGGGGAGTCTCGTCTGGACTTAGGATGTGGATCCGGTCTCAAGAAAGTTGATTACCAGAGTCGAGTGATATTTATGTATAACAACCTTACAGATATCTCAGATATTGCTTCACTGTCGGCGGGCCTGTTCAGTACCCCGGTGATGTTATCTACCCCTTTTTTGCTAAATTTCCTTTCACCACTTCAAAATGTATTTATGCATTTAAATGCTGAGACGAGGGCAATCATTTCTGAATTTCCTTTCATCGTCTCTTCAGACTAGATGTACAATTAGATATGACTTCCCTTTCATCATCTGTCTTATAATTTTCTTTTTAGAATACGAAGCGGGGGCAATCATATTGTATGAGGGGTGATATCTGCATAATATTTTGCAATGTAGGTCTGTCAACTTACTTTGATTACTCGGTGCCAACCTTCCTTTGACTTTCACACCACCTCGGGTTTGTAGGGAGAAAAAGGGGAAACATTTTCCTGAGGGTTTTCCTTTGAGTAAGCCTTAACCATTCGAAATTGTTGAAAAACCTAGAAAAGTCAGGATCCACCTATGCATAACTTGTTTAGTAAGAGACTGAGGAGCTGTGAAGACCAGCCTTCTTTCCAAAACACGCTTACAACTTTCAAAGTTTAAACATAATCTCTTCTCCCTACGTATATAAATCCAAAAAGACATTTGGAATTTTTAAGAAGACAAATCTGAGGACCGAAAGAAAGGTGACGGACATATGTTTGTATGTTGAGGGGTAGGGGTTGAAAATTAAAACCGCTTTTCTGAAAACCCTTCCCCAAAGATGCTTCACTTTCTGTTTGTTTTAACTACCACCTATCTGTGTTTTAAGTTAAAATATTAGGGACCAGAGCGAGTAACTGTACTTTTTAATAATCAATTGAGTAAAAACATTAGATTTATGGGACTTTTATGATGTTTTGGAGATCGCTGCTTTCTTAAGGGACAAAATCTTCAAGAGTTTGTACCTTTACCTTACCATTTTTAAGAAAACCAGAAACCTTTTTTGTCACCTGTTTTTGGTGAATGCAAATCTCCGATACATGACCTTCTGTTTTCTCCATTCGTTTGTTTAGTTTGCAAACCGAAATCCTGTAAACACAAGGAGTGTCCTGTTAAAAAGTCAAATGTATTTGAAAACCATGTATCTCTATTTATACTGACCTAATTAATAAAAATTGAAAGCTTACTTCAAAGGAATCATGAAATAGAAAGCAAATACAAACCAATATATACAATGAAAAACCTAGGAGAACTAATTATGTCATGTAGTGTTTTAGATAACGCTCATTGATAGGGGTGTTGAAGATTTTACCATCCAAATTTTCTAATAAAAATGAATTTTTTCCTTTGGAAGTTGTGACTCTAAATGGTCCATACCAAATATGATCGAATTTACCGTGTTTCGCTGAATCTTCCTTCCTAGCATCCCATATTAAGACCAAATCACCTAGAAGGAACTCTCTGTCTTTCATCTTACGGTCAAATAGCATTTTCATGTCGTCTTGATACTTTTGCAATCTTTCGTCCACCTCGACCCTGTGCTGTTGTAATTCGATCAGCTGATTTATTCTCCTTGTGACGTGGTTTGGTTCTTCTTTCTCATCTTGCCATAGTTTCATTACGAGAACTGCCAAGTTTATAGGTAATACCACATCAGTCTCATATACCATCTGGAAAGGAGAGATGCCGATGGATTTTTTTGTGCCAATCCAATTTTCCCATAGTGCGTATTTTAAATGTACATGCCAGGACCTCTTGTTCTCATTCAACACTTTCTTAATTATATTGATCAGACTCTTGTTTGAATATTCGGCCAGTCCATTTCCTTGGGAGTAATATGCCGTAGAATGGCCGAGTACAATATTGTATTTTTGGCAAAAACTGATCATAGCCATAGATTTAAAATCCTGAGCATTGTCTGTTACTATTTTTCGGGGGCAGCCAAATCTAGATAAAATATTTTCTTCTAGGAAATCTATTACCACCGAATCTGTAGCCCTTCTAGTAGGAATAGCCTCTACCCATTTAGTAAAGTAATTTGTGGTGGTTAGGATCCATTTGTGTTGCGCACTTGAATGGGGGTTAATTTCGCCTATAAAATCCAGTCCCCACTACTAAAAACGAGCCTATGTTTTGACTAGAACTAAAGGTAATGCTGGGAGTTTATGTTTGCCTGCGAACAGTTGGCAAGGGTCGCAAGCCATGACTTTGGAATTTACATCTAAGAAAAGTTTAGGCCAATAATACCCTGCCCTCAGGATTTTATAAGCTGTCACTCTCCAAGCATGATGTCCCCCACACACTCCTTCATGGAATTCGCTTATGACCTCCTCTATTTTAGATTCATCCAAACAAACCAAAAGGAAGCCAAGTGGGTCTTTCCAAAACAATTTACCCTCAGATATACAGTATTTGACTACATGTAGTTTTAGCATTCTGGCTTTGGATGGAGATAAATCACTCGGACACTTCAAAGTCAGTAAGTAAGATACTATGTTTTTGTACCAGTCAGAGGATGTAAACTTCTCTTCGATTTAGACTTCACTTGTTTTCTCATAGAGCTCGTTCATATCTTCATCTTCTCCACTTCCCTGTATGCCATTTATGTCGAGGGCTCTGTAATTGGATTCAGCTAAGATTTTATCCAAACCTTGACCCTTTATCAGCTTCGTCAACTTTATTTCCAGATCAATTTCTTGAATTTTTGCGAGCCACCATCCCCTTCTGCCATCACTATCAGGCTGCACTAGAATGTATTTTACAGAGCTAGTAGGTACATACGCGATTATCTTGGAATGCAATACATAAGTCCTAAAAGCATTTAATGCCTTTACCATAGCATATGCTTGTTTTTCCATTATATCGTATTTTAGTTCTGTGTTTCTGAGAATTTTGCTGAAAAATGCTATCAGTTGTTCGAAACCCTCCTCATTTTTTTGGAGGAGCACTGCAACAATAGTGTGCTTAGAAGAGAATGAGAAAATGAGAAAATCTTTTAGATAGTTGGGGCTTGCCAGTACAGGTGCCTCGATTATAACCCTCTTGATACGCGCAAATGATTCTTTTGCCTCTGCTGTCCATTTTACCTCGTTGTTTTTCTTTAACATACCTGTGATTAATTTCACAATTTCAGCGAAGTTTGGAATAAACCTTCTCAAAAAGTTTATCTTTCCTAAGAATGATTGAATTTCCTTTACATTTATAGGAATATTTATTGTGTCTATAGCTTGAACCCTGCTGGAATCAATTTTAATTCCGTCTCGGGACACAATATGACCCAGGAGTTTACCTTCTCGCATGACGAAGTGAGATTTTTTAGGGTTTAAAGACAGGCCAAACCTGCGACATTTTTTGAAAGTTTGTTTGAGATGTATTAAATGATCTTCGTCAGTCTTAGAAAAAATGGTTAGATCATCAAGGTAGATAACTACAAACTTGTCTCTTTCGCTGACAAAAGTGATATCCATGGCATGCTGGAAAGTGGCACCTACATTCATTAGACCAAAAGGCAATTTTATCATACATGAATGTACCCCAGGGTGTAGTGAAATCTGTTTTTTCTTTATCTTGTTTGTTTAAAGCAATTTGATTGTATCCAGAGAAATCATCGATCATAGACATCCTATTTGCTCCGACTACCCTTTCTAAGACGTGGTCCATTTTAGGTAAAGGATAGTTGTCTTTCAGGGAAGACTTATTCAAATTTCTGAAATCAACACATAGTCTAATCTCTCCACTCTTTTTTCTGACCGAGACCAGGTTTTCCACCCAATCAGAGTATCTTAGTGGTACTATTATTTTCGCATCTAAGAGCTTCTTGAATTCTCTTTCGACTACAGGTAATAAGATAGGGTTGATTTGTCTAAGCTTTTTCCTGAAGGGTTTGATACCAGGTTTCAGAGGTATCTTGTGTTCGATCACGATAGTGTCGTAAGTCCTAAGCTCTTCGTAAGACCAAGAGAAAACATTTTTATATCATGCAAGAAAATCTTTATACTTATTTTTCACCTCAAGAGGAAGATACTTTGATATTTTCACCATCCTGGGTTCTTCTTTTGTCCCTATATCGCAATCTTCAACCTCTTCTGGTTGGGGTTGAAGGGTAGATTTTAAAGGCATGTTATTTTGATCAAAAAGTCTTTCCAGGGGGATTATTCCCTTTGGAATCTGATTATTTTTTAAAACTACCATACGATGGTTGGAAATTTTTTCTCAGAAGTCCTGAGGGTCCTCTCCTTCCTGCATGATCCATATGTGATCATTTTGATTCTCTTGATTGATGTGGATTTCAGAAAAGTCACCCACCGCTTCGAGGAACTTTCTGATCTGTTCGTCATCCTCGAAAACCTGTCAGTGTTGTATGTTGTTCGGGATGGATGGTCTGTGCCTTACCTCTATATGGTATTTTAATTTAAAATCTATGGGGGGAGTGAACATCGAGGCTGCCTTGGCTAACGAATCAGCCTGCAAATTTTTAGCGTGTGGGATGAAGTGGATATTTACAGATGAGAAGAAATTTTCCATTAGATCCCAGGCACAATTTCTATACACTCTCAATCTCGGGTGTTTGTCCTAGTATTGTCGATTCACTTGTTTGACTATCAACTCAACGTCTCCATATACTTCTGTTAGGACCACGCTATGCACCTTTTTGCCTATACCTTTTGACATTATTATACCTTTCATCACTAGTATTTAGACTCACATTATCACCTCACCTGATCATTCCAAGGTATACAACGTCCT
>JASDQU010345702.1:821-12542 GCA_032191745.1 Picea mariana
GCCAAAACGTCCTCCTTCCTTCAAAGTCGTCCCAACCTGTAGATAATGATTTGGCCGTAGTATTTCCTCAAGAAAGCCTCCAAACTGATGAGCAAGGTCCTGCAAGAAAAACCCTAATGCTAGAATCTTCCAAAGCTCTCTCAATAAGTTGGATCGAACTGTTCCTCAATCAATGGTGCACCCCTGCTAGAAAACCCTAACTGGTACGACCCTGCTGCTCTCCTGAATAGATGATGAGTGTAGAATGGTGTGGGTGGAGTATTTCATCCCCAAGACCAAGCTTGGAACAAGGTGAGTGGAATATTTCACCACTGAGTTGTTTTCTAGGGTTTGTAATCTCAAAACCCTCAAAACTGTGTGCTCAAGAGCTCAACAAACAAAATACCAAATCCAAGATGAAATGAAAGGTGCGCCCTAGCCTTTCTTTTATACCTCCAATCTATTTTCTTGTTGAGTTAGTTTAACCCCTAGGTTCAACTCCTAACTCAATCTCCAACGTTCTATTCCTTCATTGAGTTACTTTTTGCCCTTTTTCCCTTTTTCCTAAGTCGACTTCAAATTATAACATTAGTTTGGTTGAATTTTCCCCATGCTGTGTGAGGCTATGGTCTAGTGGGGATGTCTAGACCACTAAGTCTTCCCAGACCTCTTCATCAAGAGGTGGGGGACATTACATGGTGGCAGAAACATTGTCTCTTGAGAGGGGCTAAAGATTCGTAGCCCTTGGTGTTCCGAGGCTTGAGGGCCGGTTGCAAATTGAAGCAGGGTCTTGAGAATTGTTCTCCCAAGTATGTGTAGGTGTTAGTGATCTCAATCTCCTCCACTTTGAGGAAGAAATGAAGGTCTGTGGTCTTCTTTGACCAGTTGATGATCATAACCTTGGTTTTACCTAGGTTGACCATCAACTATCGGAGATCGTAAAAGAGAGCTAGGCAGGGCATCCAACTATCTCTGTAACACCTTTGGAGACGAGGCTAGGAGGACTACATCATCAAGGAAAAGCAAGATGGATATCAAAACTTGGTGGAGGAGGCACTTGCTGCTTTCCTGAATATCCTAGTGAAGAAAGGCCTCTAACTTATCAACATAAATCCCAAAGTTCAAACACTGTGAGGGATAGGAGGCAACCCTGTTTAACCCCAATGGTACTCTTGATGAAGTCTGACATCCCGTGAGCTGTGCAGAGGCGACCAAGAACCCACTCATTTAAGTGCATAATGGCAGTCAACAGGGTCTGGGAGATGCCAATGTCTTGGAGCCTCTAGAACAGGGCTTCTCTTGGGACAAAGTTGAAGGCCTTTCGAAAATCTACAAAGCAACAGTAGACTTTCAAAGACTGATGTCGTGCCTCCTCAATGATGCCCTGGAGGGTAAAGATGTGATCAATGCTCTGGTGAGCAGGTCAAAGTCTTTCCTGTCCCCTAGCTCTGAGGTGTCGACGCCCAAGCTCCTGTAATGTCCCTTTTCGAATAGGAGCTCCAGAGAGGAGGCTTAATAGTCTAAACAACCCCGTTAGATTATAGCGAGGGCCATACAGGGGTAAATAGGGTTACTAGAGGTCACTTTAGCCGAGGGTGTTATAATTCGAAAGTGACATTGAGCTAAAAGTGACTAAAAGCACTTTTAGGCCAAAGTGAGCTCAAAATAGAACAAATGAGCTAATAATAGAGTCAACAACAAATTAGGGTTTTGGGCAACTATAAGAGAAGGTAAAGCGACCTAATTCATCATTATGATGAATTTGACTTGACAGTGAGGAGAGAGGCGCATCTCAGGAGAGAGAGCTCTGTGGATCCAGGAGGAATACACCGAGTGGTTGATTTCGGTGTTGAGAGATACACACTAGTCACCGGGGAGATCACACAGATCTTCCATTGATTTTTAGTAGCAATTACACAGGTTGCAATAGCAAGGGCGCACTTATTCAGGGTGAGGGCGCAACTTCTGAGGAGACTTAGTGAGTTGACTTGTCCCATCCAGGGAGAATCCAGGGATTCCCTTCCGACCTAGTTGAGAGTGGGGCAAGGCGCATCTATTTCCTGGTTTCGCGTCAGATTCCAACGGAGAAATCGTCTTGGGAGCATTACTCAATCATTGAGGGTGCGCAGTTGGGGAGGACGCATTTGGGATTCCCGAGAATCATCAGATTAGATCCAGGGAAATCCTTTCGACCCATTTTAGAGGAGCCTAGGGCGCTCGGTTTGAGACCCTTATCAGCCGATTCCGATGGATGAATCACTAGGGCGTAGTTTCCAGCAGTAGTTGGGGCGCATTTCCCTAGAGGGATCCATCCGGGATCCGTACAGATTGTCAGAGGGTCGATCTCCAGTTGGTCAGCCACTGAGAGTGTGCTTGAGGCCAGGGCGCACTATTTGAGACAGTTTCCAGGTAGATCTGAGGAGTTTAGCCACCAGGGCGAACTTTCCAGTCTTCCAGTAGTTGCCATATGAGTTGTCGTAGCTTGCAACAAATCCTATAGCTCATCCATTGATCCAACAACATTATTTTATTATAGGGTATCATTGTTTTAGTTTGCTTATTGTATTCTGGCTAAGATCCTTTTGTCTCTGATCTAGCCAAGGCATTTATTTTATTCAGTTCCATACGACATTGTAAACCACAGAAATATCATAAAAAATGATTTGCAGTCTTTTGTGTCAGTTACTATCTGTATGCTTATTCATATGCTGTAAACACTTATTTATCTACAAACACATGCGAAAAACACTAAGCATGTTAAAACCCGTAGCTTTAATGCATCCAAAAACCCCTAGTGTATCAGATCGAACAACAGACATAGCAGATTAGCAACATTTCCTAGACTAGCCGGATCTAGGATATTACAACTCCCTAGAGAGCTTCTTATGGAGAACCGTAGCATAGAGCTTCGAGAATGTATGGCCCACCATGATCATCCTGTAATGGTTGGGATCTGAGCTGGGGCTTGATTTGTGTATTGGGTGAATGATGTGATGTGACCATGCCAAATGAAAACTTGTATGGACCACATGGTTGAAGAGATCAACTAAGTGAGAACCAAAGCACGAAGACCGTGCTTAAAGAAATTTACCTGGAAACCTTTCTCGTCTGTTGCTTTGCTATTGTTCGTCACCCAAACGACCTCTCTGATGTTACTGTCTGAGAATAAAAAGCATGAGGAGGGCGGAGAACTTGAATTTGGGGCTGTCGAGGAATATCATAGAGAGTGGATATGTGGGAAAACATGGATCCAGGGAATGGGTAGGATGGGAGGGGGGAGCAACGGGGGACGATGGTGCGCCAGAAGTTTTTAGGGGAGTGAGCAAGGGAATTAGTTAAGTCATGTCTCCTCTGAGAGACAAATAGGCATTTCATGCGACAGAGGAGACAACGATAGGAAGCTTTGAGGTTGGGATAGGAGGGGTGAGCATGGGTGAAGGCATGTTTAAGCTCGCGATGGAGGAACTTGCATTCCTTTTCATACCATCAATTCATAGGTCAGGAGTTGTTTTTTTTGGGAGGAGGAAGTGGAGCGGGTGGAGTGAGGGAAGGACTAGAGGACTGCATCCCAAATGGTGGATGAGAGGCAGTTATACTTGGTAGATGCAGAATCAAGTAAGGAGAATTGGATCTCGGAGGGGAGCATATGTCAGAGGTGGGTGGAGAAGGTGTCTAGGTCCCCCTCATCGAATCGAAAAATAATGCAAGGTGGGCCCTCAGGGGGTGTCAACTTGGAGGTAGAAGGAAATAAGAGCATGGTATGCTAGGGGGATGGGAGAAACGAATAAGTGATGAATAAAGGGGAGTAAGTTATGGCTAGATAGGACATAATCCACAACACTCGCACCTCCTCCATGAGGCCAAAATGTGAAAAAGTGAGAATCCATAAAACATGGGAGCTTGTTAAGAATCAATAACTCTTGAGATCCCCCTAAGTGTAAAAGGTGCCAACCATAAGATGTGAGAGGGCCCAATGCATCGTCGGACATCCAATGAAGCCCCACTGACTCTGGATCAATCTCCCGGATGCAGAACATGTCATCTAACCAGTCGTGGAGAGGAATCTAGAGGGCTTTGGTACGGGAGTTGATGTCACCTAGGAGAACCACCTCCCCCACCATTGAGTACTAGGTGATGTCGACATACATATCTATAAAGGGGTCCCCATCAGGCCCATTAAGATTGGCATATGGTGAAGATGATGGAGGGAAGTAACAAACTACAATGTGAATGTCCCTTGGGAGAGGGGAAACACCACGAAACCGAACCCAGATAAACCTAGCAAACTCACTTGTGGCCACCATAGAGATCCTCCTCCAGAGGGACTCTCTAACAAAGAARCAACTCCACTTGAACCTCTGATACCACCTGAACTCCTCGTCTCCTCTCTACAGATTGAAAACTGATGGTATCCTGTAATGTCTTGGAGAGGTCGAACATGGCTCTCATGCATCTCGGTAATGAATAGGATGTTCGACGACCCAAGAGCATCATATAGTAGACCYGAYGATGACTAGAAAGGTCCATTTCATTCCAATAACTGATAGAAATGCATGCTCCCTGTTGCCTCTCCCAACGGGGCCATCATTTGGAAGYCCTAGATCGTGGTACYCACCCGGGTGGAAAAGAGTCCTGGATGATTGCTTTGAGGTTCCTGATGACTTCCCATTTCCCTGCCTGGTGTGCTGTTGTAACCTACTCCCTGGAGCATTTGAGCTCTGCAACCTGTGATCTGGTGAGATCTTCGTCAAGGAAGATCTTACTTGGAAGAGATAACAACTTTCGCTTAGCTCTGAGAGCTCGAAGTTGATCAACTACAGATGTGAATCGAAGAAAGAGAGTGGGATCAAACCCAATCCAAGCTCTATCAAGGATTACATCTTAGAGATCCAGATTATCCCTAAGAAATGAGGTTCCGATCACCATGGGGTCTGAGGATGGGAGAGGTAGAGGGAGCCCTCTCACTTTGAGATTCAATTTCCGCGACTGCCTAGTCCGTTCCTCCATGAGTTTAGCTTGCACCACCTCCTCAACCACTGTTAGAGGGGGCGAGGGACTTTATCCGTGCCTCTAACGACCTGTGCCCATGAGTTAATATGTGTTTCTGTTTCTTGTTTGAAGGCGGCCTGCTAATACCTGATCTCCTCTTGCTTCTTTTTAAGGTTGATAATCTCTGCGTGTAAGGTGTTGCTAGGGAGGTGGTGTATGGCATCTGGCTCCTTGTTTTCATTTAGCTGTTTCTTCAAAGATCGGTTCTCCTCCTCAACTTTTGCGACCTTGTTTGTGAGTTCCCCGACCTCTTTCCGTAATCCAAGGTTGGATGATTCCAGGCGCTCTAGTCTCATAATTAGACCCTGAATAATCCTATTTCCACCCCCCTCTCCAGAATCATGTGTATTTGAGTATGGAATCCCTGTGATGACCTTAATGCTGGTGTCTTCCCCAGCAAAGGGGTCTCTTGTCTCTTCCCTTGGGCCAACTGTCGATGGATCTGCACCCTTTAACAAAGGAGAGGGTTGAATGGTTTGTGTTGGGGTCATTATGATAGGCTGGAGTGGTGAATCGCCTAGAGGCATTGGGAGGTCCTACACCACGCTAATTTGCTATAGCAGGGGAACAGATTGCGGAGCTGCTCGCAGAATACAGGGTCGTGCCAAGTAGCTGGTCATGGGAGAGGCCGTGGGGGCTATCCGTCGTGGGACAGAGATCTGTCACGGGACAAAGATCTGTCTTGAGGGCAAAGGTATTATATTAAAATTATTGGTGATGTTAGTATGAAAATGAGGAAGAATGGTAGTTGATATTGACTTAGTGGTCATTAAAGTCATTTATTGTACTGTTAGTGGGTCAACAATTAGCCCCATTGGTTGTTAGGGTTAGGGTTATGTAATTTAGCTCTAGCACCTATAAATGAGGTTCTCATCTCAATTGTAAATCAATGTTTCAAATATTTCTGATTTTCCTAATATTTCCGATGTTGTTTGAGTTTTTCAGGTTGCTCATTTTTCCGAGTTTTTCAGTTTTTTGGGTCCATGTTAATGCTTGCCGATATTTTCTGATATTTTGTCTGATATTTCTAATAAGTTTCTTTCCACACCCTTGGTGATATATTCCGCAAAATGCTATTTACAACATTGTTGTAAATTACTTAAGTGTATATGCGCATCATTGATTATTGGGGTACAATGCTACCCACCAAACACTTGTGTCGATTTTGGGTGGAGTGTCTTTGATTCTCAATGTCTCATCATTCCATATCTTCAACAGGCATATGGTGAATCTAATCTGAATACCATCTTCTACCTCTAGTATGCACTGGCATAGATGAATTGTTTGAGGTAGATCTGATCTCCTATGTTCCATCCCTGCATCTTCAACATGGACTAGGTTTGCTGGAATGCCATTTAAAGGATTATCTATAGCAGATTTCAATGGTGGGAGTGCAGAAAACAAATGAGGTAAAGTAGATGCTATGAAACTTGTGAGAGCAGTGGTACATCTTTATAACATAATACATGACTAACCTAATTAAGGAAAGCTTCGAGTATATAGCTTTGGTGCAAAGCATTATAGGATGGCTTGAAAGCCATTGCTTAAATGAGTCGAAAAGAGAACTTGAAATCTGAGTTTGATCACTTTTTCATTTGCTTGAAAAAGAACAAAAGGGGTTAAGCTTCAGTCGTTCAATCTTGATTAGTGGAATGGATGGACAATAAGGCATGATGAATGATGATTGGTCATGGTAGATTCTTCTTGACAATAAAGCATGATGAATCATGATTGGTCATGACTCATGGTAGATTCTTCTTGACAATAAGGAATGATGAATCATGATTGGTCATGGTAGATTCTTCTTTCATACTAGTCACAAACTCCTCCACAACCTGAATTCTTGCTTACTGCAGTAACTTGCTTGTGCTGGAAGCTTAAATTTTTATACCATAAATTTAATGTTGTTTTTCTGTTTCTTGTATTTGTCTGGATAATATATTGCACTTTATGTTGTTGGAGGACTTAGGTGTTTACACCCTTTTTAGGTGACATGAAAACTGATTTTTTTGAATGTCTAACCAGGGTAGCTATCAATTAGCCAAGTGGAATGGGACAAGAGTTGCTGTAAAGATTCTTAATAAGGACTATTATTCTGACCCAGAAAGCATGTGAGTATTTTCTAGCTTGCTGTTCTCCCCATCCAAAACTAAAACCAGTAATCATTTATCTTTGGTGTCCATCTTTATGCTGAATTTTAAGTAGGACTTTATAATGTGCATGCATATAGACACACAGAAGATAGTCGTGTCCTATAAGCATGAGCTATCTATGTTGAATATTGAGGGGTGATTTGGCTTTATCTTGTCATTTGGTAAAGGCATTCTCTTGCATTGAATGTGGAAAATTCAATGGATATACATAGCCCATGTTAGGTACTGAGTTCAATGAAAAATCGAAGTGATAGCTAAAAACCCGGGTTGCATTTTTCTCATGATCAGTAAAATGTTAATTAATCTCTCATAGGGTAGTAACTATTTCGATTTGTTTATCAAGGTTTTACCTTTTGTGTTTACTGCTTTTCCCTCTTTACCTTTATTTGTGCTTATTTTGCGCCTAAGAGTTACCTTTGGCATTCCCACATTACCATCTTGACTGGTGCTTTCTAGTCCCATTGATCTATTTTGTTCATCTGTGGACCTTAATATAATTTCTTTCTTTCTTTCTTCTTTCTCAGGAGCGCTCATTGTGAAATATTTTACCATGGAGCCAGACTGGAAACGTAAAATTACTTTTAGTAATTTCTCATAGCATATAGAAATAATCGCCCCACATATTGGAGAGAACTAAATAGTCCACCTGAGTTAACATTTTTTGGTTGCAAACATTTCAGTGGTTATTCTGAAATCCTGTTAGAGAGGACGTGAACTTCTGCCTAGAATTTGTAATTCATGAGTTCAAGCTGTTCCAAATGCTTCATTAGTGCATGCATCCCGACTTCTGGATCTGTTTGGGGGTTGTCCATAATATGCAGTGCTACCATACTTCCATTACCTGATCCCACCATTAAAATTACTGTCTGCTGTACCTAATGTGCTTGCTTTACCTGCTATACCTGCTATCCATGCTGGGCATTTTCTGTATTTGTCTCTATTGTGGTGGAGTTTGAGTCTAGTGTGGGTGAGCCCGCAGTGAGGGACCAGGGGGGATTGAGAGTAAGGGGGATAGGACAATTGAAAAGGGCAGGGAGCTGAGAGGAGGAGGGAACCATGAGAACGGGGTTGTGGGAGTAGGTGAAGAAGGGTAGGTAGAGGGAAATGGAGTCTAAGTCACAGGGAATGGGGGTGTCTTGGAGCAGCGATGGATGTGGGGTTAGTGAGTAAGGTTGCAAGGAAAGGAGTGAGGATAGGTGGGTGAGAGAGTGGAGGATGAGATCATGGAGGTTGGGGTGGGGGGCTCATGGAGAGGAATGGGGTCCCATAGGTGAGTGTGCTCACCCGCAGCGTGCTGCCATAGTTGGAGGGTACTCATGGGTAAGGTGCTCACAGGCTAGTGCTCACCCACAGTTCGTCACTGTGGCTAGAGGGTGTTCATGGGTGTATGCCAAATGATAATGAGATAAAGTTAATTAAGAAATAGTGGAGGAGGAGGCCATGGTGGTTGGGGTCAGGGGCTCATGGAGATGAATGGGGTCCTGCAGTGGAGGGTGTTCACGGGTATATGGAAATGACAATGAGACCAAGTTAATTAAGAAATAGTATGTGCGCACATAACTTAAATAATAAGTGGTGCAAGAAGAATCCGCAAAACCTCCAAGCACAGCTCAAGATAGCAGATTGGTAAAAATGTTGAATATTCAAGGGAAGGAGGAAGTTGAGTCAAGAGTGGGAAAGGGCTATTTAAATTTTATACATGTGGAATCCCATTTATTGTGGTTTGTTCTCCCTACTAACATGATTTGATGATGGTGATTAATAGAGTCCCTAAAGGTTTCAAGGGGCCAAACTATGAAAAGTCCGAACCAAAGTGCTATAACAAAGAGGTATCTTATTGAGAATGTCATAGCACCAGTTCGTTCTTCATGGAGTAGCTCGGGGGTTTCTATTATCATGAATGGATGGACATATACAACTTGTAGGCCATTGGTCAACATCATTTCCCCTTTAACAAAAGATGCAATGTTTTTGAAGTCTGAATATTTTTTTTCCAATGAAAATCTTTATGGGGAATCTCAAGGGATGCTTCCCCATGTTTGTGGATGGCATCCCTAGTGAGCTTGTTAGTGTAGACTATTGCGCCTAACCCAGGGGGATTCAAACCAATCACCTGCTGGTATGGAACTAGCCAAATTCCCAACAGTATTGGTGACGACTGGTTGAGCTAACCCCTTGGGATTGAAGGCCAAAATATTGCTTAGGTGAGGTAAAATATAGTCATTTAATATCTGATATTTTAATTAATGCTATTAAGCAAGTAGTCCCCTCGAATATGGTGCAAGTTATCATGGATAATGCATCAATTTGCAGAGCTGCTGATTGTTGAGAGTAGGTACACTCACATATTTTGAACTCCTTGCAATTTAAACATTATTTTGGAAGAGTGTGAGACTAGAATACGGTGGATTAAGCAGCTGACAGGGGAGGCTAGAGAAATTGTAAAATTCATCACCAACCATTGCTAGTCTCAAGTAATTTTTTGAGAATACTCCAAGTTGGAGTTGTTGAAAGTTACCTAGAAAAGATATGCCTCCAACTTCATCATGTTGTGCTTCCTTGTAGAGGTCAAATCTACATTAGTGTCTATGGTGGTGAGTGAGGTTTGGGTTGTCTAGAGACAATTGGATTCTGAGGGGTGAACTATGGTGCACAGACTATTGGTCGATGAAGACTAGTGGAGTAATATTGACTTCTTTATCAAGTTCACAGCGCCAAAATTTGAGCTTCTTTGAAATGCAGACACTGACAAGTCTTTTGTGGTAGAGGTTTATGATATAGCATGGATAGCATGGTTGAGAGAACCATGGAAATCATTTCATAGGAGGCATCCATGCTTTTTATTTGTTGATGCAGATTTTGCAGAGGTTGTGAGGACAATCATTGGTGATAGTTTGAACCAATTCAATACTGCTTTGGACACTTTAGCTCATGCTTTGAATCACAGATTTTATGATGAAGGCCTCATTGCTCAAAGCAATGGAAAATGCGAGGCCCCACATAAGGATAGGGAGGTAACCATTGGAGTGAAAAAAACCTTCATGAGAATATTGCCAGCTTGTTTATAGATTGAGGTGAAGGAGAAGTTTACCAATTTTGTTGTTGGGATTGGATGAGTTTTCAGACATATTAATCTTGGATGAGAGGAGGATGATGAACCCTGTTTGATGCTGGGTTTTTTATGGAGCAAATTATAAACATTTGCAAATGCTTGCCACTTCTATTCTTTTATAAGTGGCAATATCTTCATCAGCAGAAAGGAACTGGAGCACCTATGGTTTTATTCACTCTATGGGGAGCAATGAGTTGGAATCACAGAGGTTATATGATCTCGTCTTTGTGCATTTGAACCTTTGCCTTGTGTCTTGCAGGAATAATAAATATAAAAGAGGGTCTCATAAAGAGTGGGATGTGGATCTTGAATCTTCTGACTTGGATCTCTCTCTTGCTGCTCTAAATATTGCTGAAGTACTTCTTCCAATTCATGATTTAGTACTGGACAATGGTCTTGTTCTACTTTTCTTGATGCAGATGTTGATGAGTTTGATGTATATGAGAACTAAGTGTATCTGATTTTGTATTTTGGTAGATAAATCCTAATATATAATGTCGATTTTGGATTTTGCACAACATAATCATCTATGTTCGTTAATATGGACATGGGTTTTCTTCTAAATTGTCATTTATATCTATCACTGTCTGTTTCTTGATCATTTCATTCTAATATTTCTGATATATTCAAAAATCTGATTTTTCAAATATTATATTTCTATGTTTTAAATACTCAGTTTCCACGTTTCCTAAAATTTGTGGGGGTCGCATTTCAAAGTATTGTTTCGTACATGTACCCTTATCCATTTCCAAGTTTTGTGCAGTCAGTTCCTAAGCCATTGTGTTATTCACATACTGTTACGGCTCAAACTCTCGTCAAGGGAAAGTCCTGCCCCGCGAGGGAGAGTGTAATGTCCCTTTTCGAATAGGATCTCCAGAGAGGAGGCTTAATAGTCTAAGCATTCCCGTTAAACTATAGCCAAGGCCATACAGGGGTAAATAGGGTTACTAGAGGTCACTTCAGTCGAGGGTGTTATAATTCGAAAGTGACATTGAGCTAAAAGTGACTCAAATCGCTTTTAATCCAAAGTGAGCTAAAAATAGTCAACAACAAATTAGGGTTTCGAGTAGCTATAAGAGAAGGTAAAGCGACCTAATTCATCATTATGCAGAATTTGAATTGTCAGTTGAGGAGAGAAGCGCATCTCAGGAGAGAGCTTGTGGATTTCAGGAGGAAGACACCCAAAGTCTGATTTCAGTGTTGAGAGACACACCCTAGTCACTAGGAAGATCACCCAGATCTTCCATTGGACTTGTTATCCCCGCTATCTAGGGATAACTAGGAGATCATGTCTCGAGGCCCACATGATCCCAGACATGGAGTACGAGAGCGGATCGACTTGAGCATGGCCCTTGAGGGCCCATCTTTTCTTCTTCTCAGCCAGACTTGTCCTGTCAGCAGTACCAGCCTCCATCACTACCGGCCTGG
>JASDQU010345703.1:0-12542 GCA_032191745.1 Picea mariana
AAACCCTTTTTACTGTTGTCCAATGCTCCTTCCTTGGTTTTGACATATACCTGCTCAAAACTCCCACTCCATGTGCAATGTCCGGTCTAGTACTGACCATTGCATACATCAAAATTCCAACTGCACTCGCATATGGAACATGAGACATGTCCTCCTCCTCTTCATGTGTCTTGGGACACTGATCCACAGATAACTTTACACCAATGGGAATAGGAACCTTGACAAGTTTACATTCATGCATATTAAACCTCTACAATATTGTCTCGACATATTTTCTATGATTTAATCAAAGTTTCCTCTTTTTCTGATCTCTTTTAATTTCCATGCCCAAAATCAAAATTTGAAGCACCGAGATCCTTCATGTCAAATTTAGAGGACAATTGAGTTTTCACATCATGGATAATCTCCTTGTTGTTTCCTATCAGCAACATGTCATCCACATAAAAGACTAAATAAATCAAATGATCGCCAATTAATTTAAAATACACACAATGATCCTCTTTGATTCCTATGAAACCAAATCCCAACATACAAGTATCAAATTTTTTATACCACATCCTTGGTGATTTTTTTAAACCATATAGGGAAATTTTCAACTTGCATACCAGCCCCTTGTTTTGCTTCATAGCAAATCCTTCTGGTTGCTTCATATAGATTTCTTCTTCAAGATCCCCATGTAGGAATGTTGTCTTCACATCCATTTGTTCTACTTCAAAATCAAATGCAGCAACAACAGATAACAGAAATCTTAAAGAGGTTAACTTGGAAACAGGAGAAAAAATCTCACCAAAATCAATTCCCTCAACCTGGGAATAACCCTTTGCTACTAACCGAGCTTTGTATTTCCCCAGTTTTCCTTCTACATTCATCTTCTTTTTAAATACCATTTTCTTCTAATGGCTTTCTTCTAGTCAAAAAATCCACTAGATCCCAAACCTCATTCTTATCCAAGGTTTCCATTTCTTCGCCCATGGCCTTTTTCCAGAGATTTCCATCCTCTGATTCCACTGCCTCCCTGACAGTTCTAGGATCATCATCAGTAATAGACAAAGAAAACTTTGAACGGAAATCAGATGAAGTATACCTTTCTGGTAGCCTTCTTTCTCAAACTAATCTCCTCAATACTAGAGTATGAGGATCTTATTCTTCTTATTCTTGTTCTTCTATAGAGTCTGATTCATCATCCTTTAAATCAAACTCTATTTTCTCTGGTTCTTCCTTACTTGGTAGGACTTCATGTTTAAAAACATCCTTCATTTCTCTAAATACCACATCCCGGCTATACACTTCCTTCTTAGTTTCTGGGTTCCAAAGATTATAACCTTTGAGACCATCTTTATATCCAATAAAGATACACTTTTCAGCCTTCTTATCTAGCTTACTCATGTTTTCCTTTGGAACATGGACATATGCATCACAACCAAATACCTTGAGATGTGTGAGAGAAGGTTTCTTACTAGTCCATACCTCTTGTGAAGTATTGTCACCCAACGCTGATGAGGGTGATTTGTTGACCGGGTAACATGCAGTACTCACTGCCTTTGCCCAGAATTATTTCCCTAACCCGACAACACTGAGCATGCACCTCGATTTTAGCATCAACATCCTATTCATCCTTTCTGCAACTCCATTTTGTTGAGGTGTATATGGAGTATTCTTATGCCTTGCTATACTGCACTTCTTACAGAATTATTCAAATTCATTCCCATAGAACTCTCTGCCATTATCTGTCCTCGACACCTTAATTATTTTCTTTGTTTGATTCTCAATAAGAGCCTTGAACTACTTAAACCTGTCAAAGACTTTAGATTTCTTCCTGAGGAAATATATCCAAGTATTTCTTGAGAATTCATCTATAAATGAGACATAGTACAAATATTTTCCCAATGATGGGACCGACACAAGTCCAAAAACATCATTGCAAACTAGCTGTAAAATTCTTTCTACCCTCGTTGCACCAGAGGGGAATCTTAACTGATTTTGCTTCCCATATACACAATGTTCACATAAATCAAAATCCAAAGAGAAGTTAGGCATACCTTCAACCATACCTTTACCGTGTAGTAGTCGAAGGCCCTTCTCTCTGATATGCCCCAGTCTTTGATGCCACAGCATAACCTTTTCTTCAGAGACTATAGGATTTATTTCTTCTTCAACTACATTATCATGAACAATGGAAATATTACACCCATCACTAATAGTGCTTCCTTGCATCTTATACAGATTTCTAAACTGAGCTCCCTTCAACAACACCATTTGTCCTCAAACCATCCTGCATGATTCTTTTTCAAATATTGTTTTTACCCCTACATCATCCATTTATCTTACAGAAATCAAATTTATGGCCAATCCTTGGATGTGCAGAACACCAGGTAATGTCATAATCCTTCCATCTATGGGCCTCAATTTGACTTTTCCTTGACCTATGATTCTGGTTGTCGAGTCATCACCTAGGAAAACATTACCTCCATCATACATTTTGTATTCACGGAACCACTTCCTATGGAGAGTCATATGAAAGGATGCACCTGAGTCAACCAACCATGCCTCATGATCTGCGTGTGTTATTTGTGTCCATTTGTTTTACTTCCAGATCAAAAGAAGCAACAACATACAAAACAAATCTAATAGAATTCAATTTAACAACAGAAGAAAAAATTCCACCAAAATAAAGTCCCTCTACCTGGGAATATCAATTTTCTATTGGGTGATATTTATACTTCTCCACTTTACCTTATGCATTCAACTTCTTCTTAAACACTCATTTGTTACCAACAGGTTTTCTTCCAATCGAAAAATCAACTAGATCCCAAGCCTCAATTTTATCCAAGAAATCCATTTTTTCAACCATGGCTTTCTTCCAGAGTTTACCATCCTCTAATTCCATTATCTCCCTAAAACTTATGGCATCGTCACCAGTAATAGAAAAATCAAAATTAGAATCAAAACTGGGTGGAGAATACCTTTATAGTTGTCTTCTTTCCTAAATCGATCTCCTCAATACTAAAGTATGAGGTTCTTCTTCTTATTATTCTTGTTCTATTGTTGAGTCATATTCTTCACCCTCCAACTCAAACTCTATTGTCTCTAGTTCTTTTTATTTTGGTGGGACTTCCTATCTGGGAACATATTTAACCTCTCTAAAGACAACATCTCGACTGTAGCCAATCTTCTTACTTTTTGGGTTCCAGATTTTATAACCTTTACGCCATCTTTATAACCAATAAAGATACACTTTTCAGATTTATTATCCAGCTTACTCTTATTTTCCTTTGGAACATGTACATAAGAACACAATTGAACACTCTAATATGTTCAAGAGAGGTTTTCTTACTATTCCATGCCTCCTATGGAATTTTTTCCACCAATGCTAATGAGGGTGCTCTATTTACCAGGTAACATGCAGTACCCACTACCTCTGCCCAAAATTCCTATCCTAACTCAACACCACTGAGTATGCTCCTGGATTTTTCCATCAAAATCTTATTCACCCTGTTAGCGTCAGAAGTCACCCTTGGATTGCAGCAGGAGAAGAGCCCGATGGCATGATCAGAAGGATTCATCAACTGGTAGAAGTCCAGCAGGCCAGAGAGCAGGTAATGACCAGAATTCGGGACCATCAGCAGGCGATCAAGCGGGTTTTTGATAAGAAGACCAAGAAGGAGGAGTTCCAGATAGGAGACCTGGTACTGAAATGGGATGCTCCTAAGCAGGACAAGGGAAAACACAGCAAATTTGAAGCACTATGGATCGGGCCTTTCAAAATATCTGAAGTCTTCTCAAATAACACATATCGGCTACAGGATTTGGAGGGTGAAGAAGTTTTCAACAGCCCAGTAAATGGGCATTTGCTTAAAAAATGTTTTGTCTGAGACTTCGGTGGCTCCTATGTTTTGTAAATACTGATCTTTTTAGTTCTTTGTTTTCATTGTTTTATTTGTTTTGGCTTAGTAAATGACTCCATAACCCAACAGCAAGGCACTGGATCTTCGAAATGAGTCCTTAGAGCATCACAGGGATGACTCTATCCCCCATGGAGCCTAATGTTAGCAACATTACTTACCTTCAGCATCGGGATATCCAGGTCTGCAGGTTGCACGAGGAGCACCCAAGCGCAGCACATACAAGAGGTCCTTTTCGGACTTAAGATCAAGTGAGCGGGCAAAATCATAGTGTCAACGGTCTGGATCCATCCACATGAGCAGATCGACGGTTGGAGGAAAATCGCAGATAGAGAAGTTGCGCCAAGGTTAGCGCAATGGATAGCGCCCATATTGTATGCAAAGAAGAATAGTAGTCATCCATCCAAAGGACACGTGGCGTGAGATCCAGTCGCGTCGGATTTTCGGCAGTCGCGAGTTCAAAGGGTGAAGGTTTTATGTCATTGCACATTTCGAAACACCGAACCCCGAAGCGTCGAAAGTGCCCAAAGGCGGGCCCACAATATTAAGGAGCAGTCTCGACCATCCATCTAAAGGGGACACCTAGCGCACGATTAAGCTCCCCGCCTTTTCACTCATCATGATTTCAAAGCACAAGGAGCAGCTCCCTCATACCCCCGATGCGCGAAGTGACGAAAGCATCCGCGACACTGGCCCACAGCATCACCGGGTGAGTGTAGAACCATCAGATCTAGAGGGACGTGTGGCGCCAGAATAAGCCGTCTCAGCATTTCGCTCATCGCGATTTCAAGAAACAGGGATCAACCCCTTCCTATTCGCGAACACTGAAAGTGCCTTCGAAGGTAAGCGCAGGGTCACAGCCTGTGGTCACTTGGGGAAAAAAGGGAGTTGTGTAAAGAAGGCCAAAGGCGTAGAGTTCAGTTGCAGGGGGGGGATCATCGCGATCTCCAGGTGCCATTGGATCCGATCTCGATATTGTTCCTCGATTGGAGTAAATGAAGGCAAGAATGGGTGGTTGAAACCTCCTTTCTTTCATTAAGTGTGAGGTATGGAGGGTCTGGCAGGCGGTCTGCTCGAAGAGGTCCTGTGTACCAATTTTTCCAAAGAAACCATGCCGAAGTCCTCGACTAGATAGAAAAGTATGCACACGCTAGCCAGGCACTTAATAGCTCAGCTACCCTCCTTGTAGGAGCCATGTGTAGTTAAGGTGATGCTTGAAGAAAGATATCAGTACGAATTTGACTGAAGGGACACCAAGCCTTGGGTGACTGGGTACGCCTCTGTGAGGTGAATTTTCTCTAAGTATATAAGCTCAGTCTTTGTATTTTGTAATCTATCAATGGTAGAGCAAAGCTCCCAATTGTAAAAGTTTTAGCACGGACTCTAGTTTTCTGGTTATGTATTGGTATGTAAGATTTCTTGTTTAATGATAGACAGTCTTCTCACTCCATCTGGTTTTCATCTCATACTGAGAGAGTTCGTGATCGACTGATTTGTGTGAATAATTGCAATTGTGTTATGATAGAGGATTTATCGTGGCATTGTTGTATTCTCCAGTTTTCTGCAGCTGAATGTAAGAAGATATTCCATTTAGATGTTTTCCTCTACAGTCTGTTAGGAACCTGATGTTAACAACAGACCTCTGCTTTTCTCTTAGACAAGTCTTCCCCTTAATCACCCTTACTACAACTTATTGTCTGAAGTTTATCTAAGACCTCACTTGCCTATGCATGCATGGCCTAGTTTTGGTGTTAGAACCACATTGTGTTGAGTTAAATTCCATTCGATCACCCTATTAAACAAATCGTGACATAAACTGATGGGCGTCGGGCTCTGCTCTTGCTGCAATCCAGGGGTGACTTCTGACGCTAACATTTCTGGCGCCGTTGCCGGGGATGAAGTTGAACATTTTCCCCGGGATTGAACGACATTGAGCCTCTGATTCTGAAGGTGCATCGGGTATCAGAGCCTTTGAAGATTNCCACCGCCGAACCAGGTAACCCGCCATCTCCTTTTGTAAGAACTCCATTTTCTCCTTCTCAGATTCTTGACCGACCTCCTTCAGAGGTTTCTCGTTTCCTAAATTTTGAGAGTGTTCCTGCTGAGTTTTCCCCTTCTAGTCTGGGATTGGAGGGAGAAATCCTTGTCACTCCCCTCTCCTCTGAAGCTGTACCCTGGCGTAGACCCAGGACCACAGAATATTTCCCCACGCCTAGTTTAACCACTCTTGTGCAAAGAGGAGTACCCGCTGACTTGATCTCATTAGCCTTCTCCTTAAATCCCCTCTTGTTTCCCACTCTACTTCAAGACTCATTCCTCGTAGCCCCTTCGCCAACTCCTTCTCCTCCAAGCTCTCCTCCACCTAATATTCCTATGGCTGCTGCTAATCCCCCTCTGAATAGAATGGACACCATAGTCGCTGCCAGATATGCTCCCTTAATCCTACCCCATCCTATGAATCCTCTCCCTGCTGGAGACCACTTGAAGTATATGCCCAAGTTTACTAGGGAAGGAGACGTAACTGCAGAAGAGCACCTGGCTGCTTTCTACAGTTATGCAGACAACCTGAACATTGAAAATGAAGATGTTTGGATGAGAGTCTTCGTCTAGAGCCTGGATGGCGAGGTGAGGAAATGGTTTAGAGGATTGGCTCCAGGATCTATTGCTGGGATTGAAGCCATGGATAGTGATTTCCTGAGGCAGTGGGGCGATAGGAAAGATTTCATGTATTACATGATAGAGTTCGGGTCTTTGAAGAAAATGGAAGGAGAGTCTGTCTCTGACTTCTCCAAAATATTTAATAAGATGTATAATAAAATTCCTGCCAAAATAAAACCCTCAGAAGCCTCAGCCAAAATTTCTTATGCTAGTGCGTTTGGCCCCGATTTCTGTCTTTTATTGAGAGAAAGAAGATCCACCTCCTTAGCTCAAATGCAAGATGCAACCATAGAATTGGAATCCAATGTATTAGAAGCTGATAGACTGAGGAACAAGGTCGACGTAGACAGAAGAAAGGGAAGGTCTGAAGCCTCAACTTCTAGCCCATCGGTCCCCCACCCTCAAGTGGATGAACTGACCAAGATGGTGAAGTCTCTGGCTGCAGAGATGGAGAGAATGAAGGTGGAAGGGAGGAAAGCATACAAGGGCCCTCAGAACGCTGAAAACAAAGGAGGTTTCAGGAGGCCAAACAATTTTACTCCCCCGAATGTGCAGAGACAGAGAGGACCAGAAAATTCAGGCCCCTTTTCAAAACAATTTTATGGCTGAGGAAGAAGAAGGGGGAATAGATGAGATTGATCCTGAGATCCATTTCTTTGGGGACACTCCTCCTTTTCCTCATCTCACCCAATTAGCATACGAGGAATCCCTCATGGACAGTCAGCTAAATGAACTGAGTAAGGGAGACAAGACTAGTGGCTGCCAAAGCAGATATGACCTGAGGTCCCAAAAGAAGGCGGTAACACCTGATGTTCTTGAGCAGTCCGCTAGAACGGAGAAGCCTACTAATGAAGCTACAGACAATAACAGAGGTAAGAAGACCCAACCCCTCTCTCCCATTATCCAGATTCATGCTCCCGAAAAAAGAGAAATCCCAAATCTCTCATCTTCTTTTAATTTAGAGCATGAAATTCAAAAAATCAGAATTCCTGTGCCCCTGACAGAATTGATTAAACATGAAGGGTTCAAGAAACGCTTCTTTGAGCTTTTACAGTCTGAGACCTCATGCCTTCTCACAGACTCCATCAATTTCCAAGATGAAAAGCCTGCGGTTATTCTAGGTCCTATGGTAGAAGACAGGAATGACTCATCCCCTCCCTTCTACACTTCCTTGAACATACATGACAAGGTACTGCACAACTGCTTAATGGATTCGGGGGCTTCTCACAACCTTATGCCCAAAACTGTCATGGAAGAGTTACGGCTAGAAGTCACCCGAGCCTATCATGACCTCTATTCCTTTGACTCCAGAAAATTTCAATGTCTAGGGGTTGTCAAAGACCTGGTCGTGAACTTGTTTCAGTTTCCCATGAAAAGCGTGGTCATGGATATCGTAGTAGATGATGTCCCCCCCAAGTTCGGTATGTTTTTATCAAGGTTGTGGATAAAAATACTGGGGGGAACCTTGCAGATGGACCTCACATATGCTACTATCCCAGTGCTTGGAGGAGAGCATAGGAGGCTATACAGGGAAGCCCAATTGGCCTATATAATCAGTGATGAAGCCAACCCTACCAACCATCCCATTTTTTCCTTAAACACTGATTTAGGTTCCAGTCTACTACAACTCACTCATGCTCCCGAGCCCCCTCTTAAACTCAGAAAGCAGCCCACCACTCCTCATGAGTTTCTTCCCTCCATCACCACCGTCTAGAAAATGTTCTTTGATGGAGCCTGCTCTAGGGAAGGCGTTGGAGTCGGGGTGTATTTTGTGTCACCTGCTCAGGAAACCATATCTCTGTCATACAAATTAGAATTTGAAACCACCAACAATGTGGCAGAGTATGAAGCCCTTGTTCTAGGATTAAGAGCTGCAAAGGAAATGGGAATTAAAGAGATAGCAGTGTTCGTAGATGCAGAGCTAGTGGTCCAACAGATCAGAAGTGCTTATCAGGCTAAGTACCCTCGACTCAGAAATTACAGAAATGAAGTATGGGACCTAATTGACAATTTCTTCTAAACCTTCAACATCTCTTTTATTCCAAGGGAGGGTAATGCTGTGGCCGATTCTTTAGCTGTTTCAGCTAGCCAGTTCGAGGTCCCTCAGCCGTCTATGGCCAAACGTGATGTTGAGATAAAATATAGGCCCTCTGTACCAGACAACGTCAAGCATTGGAAGGTATTCGAAGATGATCTAGAAATTGAAAAATTTCTCCAATCTGTTGATGAATTTTTTGCGTTGCACATTGATCAGGATCCTGATACGGGAGATGAGCCTCACCCCCAGGTGTTTTTAAATAAAATTGCTAACCACCAGATTATCCATCTACCTAGCAATCACATTCCGAGGGGACTAATTCCTTTAGAAAGGTTGTTCGATGGGGATGATGTGGCAGTAAAGGGAAGAGTTTTAGTTCAAGATGTTGATACAGCCGAGTGCAACATTGGCACGCCGGAGGAGCCTAAATTTGTCAGGCTATCAAGGAGTTTGACCACAGAACAGAGGGTTGAATATACTGAGTTTCTGAGAGAGTTTGCCGATGTGTTTGCATGGACCTACGAAGACCTCAAGACGTATGATACATCCGTCATTGAACAAAAGATCCCACTGAAGGAAGAGGCTAAACAATTCAGGCAGAAGTTAAGACAGATAAATCCCATGTTGTTGCCTATCATGGAGAAAGAAGTGAAGAAGTTGTTAGAAGCCCAGATCATCGTCCCCTTGAGATATTCCAAATAGGTGGCCAATTTGGTTCCGGTTAGGAAGAAAAGTGGAGAAATCAGGCTTTGTGTCAATTTCAGAAACCTGAACAAGAGCTCAAAGAAAGACAATTATCCCCTGCCCAACATGGAGCGCATATTGCAGAGGGTAACCAGTGCAACTAGGATTTCCGTGATCGACGGTTTCTCTGGCTATAATCAGATATCGGTCATGCCTGAAGACAGAGAAAAAACGGCCTTCACCACTCCTTGGGGCACATTCATGTATGCCAAAATGCCTTTCGGGTTGATGAATGCAGGAGCCACATTTCAGCGAGCCATGGACATATCTTTCATCAGGGAGAAAGATAAGTTTGTGGTGATCTATCTGGATGACATCATAGTCTTCTCGAGGTGTGACAAAGAACACTACTGTCACCTGAGAAAAGTTTTTTCGAAGTGTCGAAGATTCGACCTTTCCTTAAATCCCAAAAAATATTTGTTTGCTATGAAGGAAGGGAAGCTATTAGGCCATATAGTATCAACAAAAGCGGTGAGGATTGATCCTAGCAGAGTAGGGGCAATTCGGACCCTGTCGCTTCCCAGGTCTAAGAAGGAAGTTCAGGCCTTTTTGGGGAAGATTAATTTTCTGAGGAGATTCATCTCGAATTTTGCTGAGCTGGTGAAGCACATCACAGCCATGCTCAAAATGGGAAACGAAGTAAAATGGACGACCGAACCTAGGGAATCTTTTGTTCAAATAAAAAAATCATTGACTGAGGCACCTATGCTGATCAGTCCCGACTATTCCAAAGATTTCCTAATCTTCTCTTTTGCTTCTTTCGATACAGTAGCAGCGGTCCTGCTGCAGAAAAATGAGGAAGGGCGAGAGCAACCTATCGCCTTCTTCAGCAAGGCATTAAGAGATGTAGAGGTCAGATATGAAATCATGGAGAAGCAGGCCTATGCTTTAGTGAAAGCTCTCAAAGCTTTCAGAGTCTATGTCTTTCACTCGAAAGTGACCGCATACGTTCCTTCAGCCTCTGTGAAGGACATCCTCGTACAACCCGACATTGGTGGGAAAAGGAGTAAATGGATAGCCAAGATCCTGGAATTTAACTTGGAAATAAGGCCTACTAGATTGATCAAGGGTCAAGGCTTAGCCAAGTTGTTGGTTGAAGCTAATTGCAAAGCTTTGGGGGTGGATTTCATTAATGCACGATCAGAAAATCGGCAGAATCAGTTGTCTGACGTAGGCCCTCAAACAGAACCCTTGTTGGCTCGATGTTCTTGGTATAAGGATGTCATATATTTTCTGCAGGAGTTGCGGCCCCCAAATGGCCTGCAAAGAAACAAAGCAAGAGCTCTGAAGCTCAAGGCAGTCAGATACTGCCTTATCGATCAAATCTTATATTGGAAACACCCCCTGGGGGTGCTTTTAAAATGCATGGATCCACGAGAGGTCGACAGGATCATGGTCAAGTTTCACAGCGACCTATGTGGGGGGCACCATTCCTGGAAGACCACAGCTCAAAAAATTCTCAGAGATGGGTACTACTGGCCCACTTTGTTCGCTGACGTCTATAGAGGAGTTAGAGCATGTATATCATGCCAAAGATTTTCAAGAAAACAACAGCTCAAGTCTCTGCCTTTACAACCTGTAGTTGTTTCGGGACCTTTCCAGCAATGGGGCCTAGATTTTATTGGAGAAATCCACCCGGCTTCTAGCGGGCAGCACATATGGATCCTGACTGCCACGGATTTCTTTACTAAGTGGATTGAAGCTATCCCCACCAAGAGTACTTCCCACAAGGTAATCATCGGGTTCCTGGAAGACCTCGTCGTAAGGTTCAACTGCCCAAGGAAGATTGTTACTGATAACGCAGCCTCTTTCAAGGCTGAGCCGTTAGTCAAGTTCTGTGAACAATTCAGGATCAAATTGATTCACTCGACCCCACACTATCCCCAAGGAAATGGTCTAGCAGAGTCCTCCAACAAAAGCTTGATAAGCATTATCAAAATATTACTGGAGGATAACAAAAGGGCTTGGAATTCGAAGCTGAAATTCGCTCTATGGGTTGATCGAGTGACCACAAAGAGATCTATAGGCGTCTCCCCTTTCCAGTTAGTTTATGGAGTAGAAGCGGTCCTCCCTTCTCAGCTGGCTATTCCTGTGGTGAAGTTCTTCCAGGATTACCAAGAAGAGCCCAATGACATGATCAGAAGGATTCATCAACTGGTAGAAGTCCAGCAGGCCAGAGAGCAGGTAATGACCAGAATTTAGGACCATCAACAGGCGATCAAGCGGGTTTTTGATAAGAAGACCAAGAAGGAGGAGTTCCAGATAGGAGACCTGGTAATGAAATGGGATTCTCCTAAGCAGGACAAGGGCAAACACGGCAAATTTGAAGCACTATGGGTCGGGCCTTTCAAAATATCTGAAGTCTTCTCAAATAACACATATTGGCTACAGGATTTGGAGGGTGAAGAAGTTTTCAACAGCCCAGTAAATGGGCATTTTCTTAAAAAATGTTTTGTCTGAGCCTTCGGTGGCTCCTATGTTTTGTAAATACTGATCTTTTTAGTTCTTCGTTTTCATTGTTTTATTTATTTCGGCTTAGTAAATGACTCCATAACCCAACAGCTAGGCACTAGAGCTGCGAAATGAGTCCTTAGAGCATCACAGGGACGAATCTGTCCCCCATGGAGCCTAATGTTAGCAACACTACTTACCTTCGGCATCGGGATATCCAGGTCTACAGGTTGCACGAGGAACGCCCAAGCGCAGCGCATAGAAGAGGTCCTTTTCGGACTTTAGATCAAGCGAGTGGGAAAAATCATAGTGTCAACAGTCTAGATCCATCCACATGAGTAGATCGACGGTTGGCAGGAAATCGCAGATAGAGAAGTCGCGCCAAGGTTAGCGCAATGGATAGCGCCCATATTGTATGCAAGGAAGAATATCAGCCATCCATCCAAAGGACATGTGGCGCGAGATCCAGTCGCGTCGGCTTTTCAGCAGTCGCGAGTTCAAAGGGTGAAGGTTTTATGTCATTGCACATTTCAAAACCCCGAACCCCGAAGCACCGAAAGTGCCCAAAGGTGGGCCCACAATATTGAGGAGCAGTCTCGACCGTCCATCTAAAGGGGACACCTGGCGCACGATTAGGCTCCCCGCCTTTTCGTTCATCGTGATTTCAAAGCGCAAGGAGCAGCTCCCTCGTACCCCCGATGCGCGAAGTGATGAAAGCGTCCGGGACCCTGGCCCACAGCATCGCCGGG
>JASDQU010345708.1:0-12425 GCA_032191745.1 Picea mariana
TTCTAGAAATTATAATATTCATTCGTTAGATTCAAAATTATAGTCATAATAAAATAGAGTCTCTGTAGATTGTTGCAGTATATTTCGTTTCTTAAAAACATAAGTTTAATTATAGATATATTGTTGTAGAAAAAAGTTACTCATTATCATTCCTTTCATATTTAAGGAACATACTGTTAAACAATTGTAAAATTGACATATCAAATCGTGATAAAAAAAAATTGAAAAATAGTCATTGGAAAGCTAACACAATTCTTCACAATTTTTGTTTTTACTGTAAAGTGAAATTCTAAATAAAAAAAATACTTTTGTATGCCGGAAGTTGAAGAAATTGTGAAAATACAGTTTTTTTTGTCATAAAACAAGCAAAAGTGTAACAAAGGGAATATAATTCCACTCATATTAAATATCTCTGTTATGCTAGAATATAACTAATACAAATCATTTTTTTTCCATTATCCGGATCAGCATGGGTGGCTATATGGCACGTTGTTTGAAGGTATACTTTGTTCATCCGTGCCTATACGACACGTTGTTTGAAGGTGTCCTTTGTTTGTTTAAAGAGAGTGTGATTGAGCTCGAAGGACCATCTAGAAATGTGTTTGAGTCCATAGGAGTATTTTTGGATGGCAAGGGATAAGCATTATATATACAACATGCATCTTTACATGCATCATGAAAAACTGATAGATGTCAATTATGTTGATAGGAATCCCATCTATTGGAAAGTGCGACATTAAGCAATGTTTTAATGGTACATCTCGATAGGGTGGACATGATGAAAAAATAGGAATATTATTCATAAATGAAGGGGTCAGTTTTAATACCTTAACATCCTTGCAAATTATAAATTTGGTGTTAGTTATTAGTAAGTAGGATTAAGATTGATTCGTTGTTTCCATATTCATTTGCAACCTCGTAATTAAAATAGACATTGTCTAATTGTTCTACGAAATAGTTTTTTTTTGCCAGAATCCGATGACATAAATATGCACGAAAACACTATTTTTTGTTGTTTAAAATCCATTTTTGATTGTGAAAATGGATTCAACATACTGAAAAACTCTGGAGCCTCTCGGATTATATAGAAATAATCACTCAAATATACAGATCTAACAATTTCTTGCCGGATTTCGAGTAAATGTCCCCAGAAAAAATCATCAAAAAAGAATAATTTTGTAGAACATCTAAACTACAACATTAAAATATTTTGCTATGTTTCCATTCTCTAGGATGTAGTTGTTTTCATTTTCTAATAATTATTGGTATTTTATAATACATGATTGTTTCCATTCTCCAATAGTTAGTTGTTTCCATTCTCTAGGTAACATGGAATTTCCCATATGTCCACTCCTTAATCCTTTTATTTTAAATGGCAATGGAAAGGTTCTTGTGTAACATGTTCCTTATGTTATTAATTATAATCAAATTAAAGTCTACCTGGGAAATTTGTTTCAAGCGATAACAAGGGTTGCATGGCAACTCAGTCCCTGCCGAGTTAGTTGGGAAATACATGTTGAACAATGAAACTTAATATAACTAAATGCACAAGTAATGAACATTTTTTGTCAAAAGATAATAATTGAGGGTTGTTTGTTATTCAAAATGTATAATGAACAGTAAGTTGAATGAAACTATAATATTCATAAATATAATAATAAATAATATATTAGATAATAAATATAATATAAATATAATAATGCATAATAATAAATGCATAGTACAACTTTTTATATTTAGATGTGGTGATTGGTGAAATTCATTGATTATGTAATTAATTCTACATATTAAAAGACTTGAAGGGAGCAATAAAACTTCAATTCTATCAACCAATTAGAAATGAGAAACACAAATTTTTTATTATATCCAAAAATATATATTTGTTTTCCTATGTTAAACATTACATTGCATACACAAATTTATGGTAAAAAGAAAATTAATATCACATCAAAAGCATGTTATAGTCCCATGGAGAGACTAATAATAATGCACTACTTATATTCCCCATCAATTTGTGAAAGAGTACTATGGAAACGAGACATAAAATTAGAGTGTGACATGTTATCGAATAGAGTTGTAAAATCTTTGTTTAGTTTGGGGTATATATAATTATACAAATAGTACAAATACAAAGAGAAGAGTTGTATATATAATATTGCATGCCTTCTTGCTAGCTTCGGCTTTTTAACAATATATGTAGGGCCTAATGGTTAAGAACATGTGTTTACTCTTAAGAGGTCACAAGTTCAAATCTAGAAGGGGGGTAGGGTATGTATACCTCCGTAGACTTTACCAGTCAAATCGCTGGGTGGAGGGGGGTCCCTTGTCTCACAAACAAGGGGGTCTCATACACCAATTTGGTGTGGCTTGCCCGTGACCTTAAAAATAGATGATGATGATGATGATGATGATGATGATGATGATGATGATTATTATTATTATTATTATTATTATTATTATTATTATTATTATTATTATTATTATTATTATTATTATTATTATTATTATTATTATTATTATTATTATTATTATTATTATTATTATTATTATTATTATTATTATTATTATTATTATTATTTGAATCATTAAAACAAAAATAGCATATTATTTAAATGATATTGTTGGTTATGATTAATAGCATATTATTTAAATGATATTGTTGATTATGATTTGATATATTATTGATTATGATTTGATATATGTTGACACTATAAAATAAATTATAAAATGAAGTCTTTTATTTAATATTAAAATGATTTTTTTATATATATAAATAACATTTTAAGGATGTAGTTTTATTGTTTTATGTTTTTCATTTTTTGAGTAATTATTATAGGAATTTAATAATCCCATTGTTGGTGAAATCACAATTCTATAGTGTTTAAATCTTGTTTTTGAATGTATAAATCAATTCAACATTCTCAAAAACTTTTTAACGCCATTTATATACAATCTCAACCATAAAAATATGTAATTTCAATTATTTTTCTAAATTTCTAATCAAATTTTAAATAAAATCCATGAAAAAAAATACAAAGTAATACCTTTAAACCCCATTATATTTTAAATGCTCTTCTTATTTTATTACATTTTCCATTCATTAAAAAATAATATAAAATAAAGTATAAAAATAAACTAAAATATTAAGATGGTTTCCTTTACTTTTCGTACCATAGTGTTGGAATGCTCTTTATCTTTATTATTCTTGGAATTTGTAAATTAAAACATGTTATATTTATATTTACTTTATACTTTATGATTCAATGTCAATTTTAATTGATGCAAGTATCATTTTCCACGTATTTTAATATAAATAAGTATCATTTTACACGTATTTTAATATAAATAAACAAGTTTAATCATTTTCCACGTATGTTTATAAAGTTTAATTTTTTTTTTTTCAGTGCAAGACATTATTGTTATTATGAATGGCCATATCATAACCGGATGCTTAGCTTAGCATGCGTACAAATTACTATTAACACATGTATTCATTTATTGATCTTATATTATAAGACACTCATGCAATGGATATATATATATATATATATATAAAATCAAAACACTTAATGCAATGGATTGATGTATATATTCCACATAATTGTAGACTTTATTTACTATAGGTTTAGTTTTTATTATATAATGTTTTTATTATTTTGCACATATTTTTGGGTGGTAGGGATTTTTTTCAATGATTATGAGTTGGAGAGTATGAAAAAGTATGAAATAATTTATAATTATAAATTATTAGGGGTAGTTTTAAATTATATTATTGATTTATTTCATAATTAAATTATTTTAATCTAACAAATTCTAAGAAAACTAAGTTTAGATTTCATATTATCAAAAAAAAATATGTATTTAAATAAAATCTTTGTTTATTATATTTTACTACGTTATTTATGTTTTCATTAAGTGTTTAAATAAAAAATTCTAATAAAATTAAATTAGATTTCATACTAGCAATACAATAATGTAGGTTTATGTTTTTTTTTTTAAATAAAAGTAGATCTTTATATTAATGACATCTATAAACTGTACAATGATAAGTATGAGCCACCTGTTTCGTCACAAGTGAGAAACCAGAACAGGTGGCTCTTGGATGTTCTGAGATTGATGCATCATTTTGTATGATGTCACTATTTGAACCAAAAAACTTACACAAAATTCTGCAGCCTATCTTCTTGAACAAAAAAGTTTGTATAGTAATCGGGTGGTCTCCTATTAACAAAACTACATAAACTGTATATGAAAAAAATGCATGATCTTCTATACTGTAGTTGTGGTAAACTAAACCATTAATCCTGCAACTATAATTGACAAAGAACCATAACCTGGAGACTTCACTCCATTGTCGAGCCTGGTAGTCCATGAATTGTGTAGATCGGAGTGAACTGTTGGCCGCATGTAGGGCATCTAGAGGGTGCAGGATGCTCTAAGAATGCATCTGATCGTCCTGTTTCTACCTGATTCCAAAGAGGAGTTGAAGGTGCTCCTCCGTGAGGCGGTTAGCGAATTGTTGAGGTTGTGCCTCTTCCTCTTCCGTGTCTGCTACCTCTGTGGTAATCTCATTGGTTGTTGTTGTGTTTTCGTCCACTTGTTGTCTTGGGGGGATTTCCTCCTCCACCATACAACTTTCATCGTCGTAGTAGGGGTCGCCTGGTTTGTCAATTAGGGGGGCAAGAGATTGGTGTCCCGAGGAGGGCACACGCACGAAGGTGGCGCCTCCTCTTTGACCGAGCTCAAGCCATGGAGCAGAAGAGGGGTGGACGAAGGGATGTGCGCATAGGATGAGGACGCTTCCTCCTTTACCGCATTGACGCTAAGGAGATCAGGAGCCTTTTGCGACCTCTGGTTGGTGTGTTGAGGGCTCATGAAATGTGCAATAAGATCATGATGGGAGGGGGAGAGCCTATTGTGACGGGAGAGGGTGTTGTAATAACGAGCACCCCTCTTGGATTTCCCTCTTTCCCTGGGCATGCTTGCGAGTGAATGGAGGTGAAGGGCTGTGGGAATGGAGGCTGAGAGAGGGTGCTAAGAAGCTCGGGAGAAGGCAGAGGTGCTGAGAAGGAGCTTAAGGGGAATGAGCGTGTATGGCGAGTGGAGGGTATCAGAGCCAGGGAGGATGACATTAGTGCTCAGGGAAAGAACACAGAGAGCAGTTATGTTTGAACTCTTGGGAGAGCCGAAGAGCAGGGTAGGAAGAATCCACCAGTGCAAATGGAGAATGAAAGAGTACACCAGGGCTAGAGCCCAATTATCACACTTATCGCCTTTGAAGCCTAAGTTGACAACCTTGATCTCCATTGAATACCAGTTGACAACCATCCTAGTGTTGGTACGCCTGGCCTGGCTAGCTCACGCAGCCATTAACCCAGCCAGTCTAGCCGGGCGCACTATCATTACTCTCCTCATGGTGTGAGCCATGGGGGAGTTAATATCAGTGGGCTAGTGGTCGGGGCTAATAACTCCCCTGGCTTCCCAGTGCCAAGTGTCCTCGAACTTTCTCCAGGTGGCACCCCATCCAGGGAACATTATTGTATGTTAATATGTAATGAAAAAAAAATAGTTTCATCTAAAACCAAAATTTTATGAAAATAACTTTTAATTTGATGCAACTTTTATTTGCTTAATTTGTAATTACATTCCAAAGAAAATGGAAACAATTTATGTTCCATTATCTCAAACCAAATATAGAAAGAAAATTAAAAAAAATAATACTTTGTATAACTATTTGTATTATTATACAATGCTTTATTGATGTTGCATTGTTTGTACTTATCAGATCTAATCATTTTTTATTTTTTTTTGTGACATAAGTTAAGGAATTTGAATGTCACAGTCTAACAGAGGAATTGGGGAATGTTGCAATTGAAAAACCCTTGACAAATGACATAGCGCAACGTGACACACCCATAGAGGAATGTAGTAATTTGACATAAGTAAACCAAGTTGAACATAAATTTTGTGACATAACCATAGTCAACAATGGACACCCATGGTCAACTTGGTCACAGATTATCAATATGTTTGACCATAGTCTACCAAATTCAATCATATTTGACCAAAGTTAACCATGGTCAACCATAGTAAAACACAATCATTAGCGGTCAACCATAGTAAACAAAATTTAATGATAGTGAACTATGGCCAACCAATGACAACTTTGGTTAAGATAAGTCAACCATGATAAACATTGTAATATAAATAACCATTGAGGAATATCAAAATCTAACTTAAGCCTAGAGGAACATCACATTGCGACATAACCATTAAGGAACATAACTATTCCACATAAGTTAACCAAGTTGAATATTTCAATGCTACATAACAATTGTTGAACATCACAATCCAACTTATCCTTTAATAAACGTTGCAATGTGACATAACCCTTAAAAAAACATTGCAATTCAACACAAGTCCACCAACATGAATGTCACAATGTGACAAGACCATTAAGGAACGTCACAAATGTGACATAACCCTTTATGAATGTCACAATGCAACATAACCATTAATGAATGTAGCAATTCCATATAAGGAGAACAATATGAATATCACAATGCATTGTTGGGTATGTGTTATATTCTTTGCATGAATAGTAGTGTTTGAGCGTCTGCGTCGGGAACGCAGGGGGGCCGTTACACCCCAAAGAAAAAAAATTCTGCCTTGGGAAACATGTCACATATTTAGGTGGTTTTTTAGCACATGGTTTTTGTCGATGGTTTTCTATTTCTGGTTAAGGAATTAGGGTTCTGGACTAATCCAGGTCATTGGGTTAGGGTTTTGGATGTCGATGGCTCCTATATGTATATTGTATTGTAAACAATGTAACACATATGAATGAATATAGAATATGTTGGTTTTCCTGGTTTGGGTTTTCAGGGGAAAAATATCTATGTAATGTTTGTATTTTCCATTGTATATTTTATGTTCTTTTACTGAATATCTGTTTGCAATAGATATTGTACAAGGTTAGAATTTACATGCATCTTGTCCATTCAAGAACATTGCACCAAAATAAAACCCTTAAGGAATGTCATAAGATGACATAACCCTTAATGAACATCACAATGTGACATAACCATTGAGGAATGTTATAATTTGACATAAATTAATGAATATGAAAATCACAATGCAGCATAATCATTGGGGATCATTAGAATATAACATAACCCTTGAGGAACATTGAAATGTGACATAACCCTTAAGGAACATTGAAATGTGACATCACCCTTGATGGACATTGCAATGTGACACAACCATTGAGGAATGTAGCAATTCAACATTAGTCAACCAAGATGAACATCACAATGTGGCATTGCCATAGTAAACCATGATTAAACGTAATCAACCAAAGTCAACCATAATGAACCATATTCAACTAGATACAACCATGGTTAACATAAGTCAACCAAAGTCAACCAATGTCAACCATGATCAACCATAATAAACCAAAGTAAAAAATAATCAACCATGGTCAATATATGTCAACCAAAGTCAACCATAATCAACCATAGTAAACCATAATCAACCATAGTAAACCAAAGTCAACCATAGTCAGCAATGGTCAAAAATAATCAACCAAAGTCAACCATGATCAACCATAGCCAACCATTCATGGGCATCGCACTAAATCATAACCCTTAAAGAATGTTTCAAGGTGACATTATAACCCTAAATGAATGTCACGATGTGATATAACCATATAGGAACGTTACAATTTAACATAAGTCAGCAAAGATGTACATTGCAATGTGACATAATCATTGGGGAACAACACAATTCAATATAACCCTTGGGGGAACGTTGTAATGTGACATATACCTTTATGGTCATTGCAATGTAACACCAACATTAAGGAACATAGAAATTCAACATAATTCATCCAAGATGAATGTGTAATATGACATTACCATACTAAACCATGGTTAAAAATAATCAACATGGTTAGCCATAGTCAACTATGACTAACCATAATCAACATGGTCAATCATAGTCAACCAAATTCAACCATGGTGGGCAACTAAAGACAACCATGGTTAATATAAGTAAACCATGATAAACATCATAATATGAAATAACCATTAACGAATGTCACAATCTGATCCAGATTGTTTTTAGCACAAAATGAGAGCGGAGATATAATAAAAAAATGTACAGAGATATATCAGATATCCAATAATATAATAGATATATATTAGAGATATAAACATAAACACAAAGATAAAATAATACACAATTTCTATTAATGAGCGAAATGTACAAAACTATAGAAAATACATAGTGAAAGACTCACTAGAATGGTGGTAGCTTATCTTTGAGAAGAGATGTGACGACTACGCTCATTCGTAAGAAGATGATGTTTACAATGATGATCTAAATACATTTTTTGACATAAAGAAAAAAACAAAATCCTAAACCCGGAAGATGAAAAGCCAACAGGTTTGTGGAGCCTTTTTTGGGTAGTTTGGTGTATCAACTTCCAGGGGGCATAACTTTGGCATACGATCTCCATTTGGGGCACACGATAGATAGTTGGAAAGGTATTGACGAGAATATTTGTTTTGGGGGCTCAATGATTCCTTTGGAGATCATTAAAGTGGTTGATCGAAAAAAGACATCGTTTAGGACCTCAAAATGGTCATGGAAGTTTAGGACCCAAAAAACTGCTAAAAATAGTAAATTTCCAAGAACCTGTTTTGAGCCAATTCAAATAGGTGATGACAACCTATATCCACCTGAATCAATCCTCCCTCCTTAGGAAGAAATGGTATCCACTGCAATGATTTCCCGTGGAGAGGGGGAAGCATGTGTTGAATCTAAACCTCGGTGAGTTGCTTTCATTGCTAGAGAAATTGTGTTGTTAACTTGTTGAAGGTTGTCACAAACCTGTTGCTAGTCGGGTTGAATCTGTTCAACCAACCTATTGTATCTTGGCTTGACTGAGTAGTGTGTAGGCACCCTCGTAGGTGAAGAAACAATATCTTCTTTCTCTTCTACAATCTACTTCTGCTGGATAGAAAGGTCTTGGGCCAAGGCTGCAGTGGTTGCAGTGTCCTTATGTTCACCTTTTGAACAAATTATGAAGAGGCTGAATTTTGCAGTATGATAGATTACCTTGTGGCACTGTTTTGGTGGGATAGTAGTAACTACCTCTGGTATCTTGTAGAGATGACCCCCCAGAGTAACAGTGACGCTATGGGGTCGAGACTCATAAACATCATGACACTTACACATATATGGTTGGCCAGAAAGAACATCACAGACATCCAAAGGGGCAACATCACACAATACCTCATCCTTGAAGGGCTTGATTCCATAGGATAGGCGACACTATTGGCTGACACGAAGATAATGTCCCTGTCGATGCCACCCACGGTTGTATAGGTGCGGGTGTGGTGTTGTCAACAATCCAAATTGTTTGACGACCTCTGCTGAGACGAGGTTCTTCTGGCTTCTGCTATCAACAATAAAATGTAGTGGGGTCCCCTTCACCCACATCTGTGAATGAAAAGGTGCTCCCGCTCTTCAAAATCTGCTGGGTCTTTTGGTTGAATTATTGCGGTCACAAAAATAGCAGTGGGGTCTGCGTTGATCATTTGTCTTCTCCCATTTTTTTCTGAATCAAATTATGAATTAGGGTTCGACTCATTTTCTTTAATCTCGACCACCAATTATTGTTTTGAGTGACATTCATCAGTGTTGTGCCAAGGGATTTTGTGGAAATTGCACCATTTTTCAGTGTCATTTTTCATCTTTGCCTTACCCTTCTTTTATTATGGCTTGGATTAGTTTTAAGGAGGTTATTTTTTAGGGCCATCTTTATCATACTTTGGATATTGCGGATTTGTAGACCCAAACTCTCATTTGTTTTGGTGCTTAAATTTTTTCTTGATTTTGACAACATATCGATAAGAAGCTCCCAAAGATTAGATTTCTAGAAACTCAATTTCGGTTTGGATGTACCAGTGTAGAGCCCCACAGTATTTCAAAACTAAATTTCGTTCTGAATATTTGATACCCAGCTTGGTGCATAAGGTATGGAAGGTATTGGTGAACTCTAGAATTGCTTGACCCCTCTCTTGACGCAGCGTAGTCCATCCCATGTACTGGTCATCATAGTTACCAATAGGGTAATATTGTTCTTTGAACGCATCCACAAAAAAATCCCAAGTGGGATCGACTTCGTATATTCCAAACTCTTCTATGGAACTTTGCTCCAAGTAAGTTTCTCACCAATGTTTGACATGGAGGAAAGCCTTAAGGAGTGCGAAGGTGATATTTTCCCTATCGGAAAAGTTGTGAACAGAGAAATAACCTTCTAGTAGGTTTAACCATTTTTCTAGGGCATCCACATCTCTCTGACCTTCAAATATGGGAATATCAAAATTAACTTGTACCTTGAAAGGAGAGATTCCTCCAAAGTGGCCTCTTAATGAAGACACGCCTGTTGTTATCGGCAAGCATTGAAGGATGTGGGAAAAATTCTCCATCATTTCATCCCTCTGTCGCATGAGAGCTTGCTCAAGCAATAGATTAATAGAATCTTCTTCTTTGTCGTTTTTCTTTTCTTCTGCCATGGAGGATTTCTTGGGCATGCGAGAGTGATTTTCCTCAAGAGAGACAAGCTCGAGACCCAACTTGCTATACTCGGACGTCGTCACAGACATGCACTGAAAAATGATCAAGAAGCCTGCTCTGATACCATTGATCCAGATTATTTTCAGCACGAAATGAGAGCGGAGATATAATAAAGAAATGTACAGAGATATGTCAAATATCCAATAATATAATAGATATATATCAGAGATATAACCATAAACATAGAGATACAATAATACACAATTTCTATTAATGAGCAAAATGTACAAAACTGTAGAAAATATAGAGTGAAAGACTCGCTAGAATGGTGGTAGCTTATCTCTGAGAAGAGATGTGACGGCTACACTCATTCACAAAAATATGATGTTTGTAATGAGGCTCTAAAGATCTTTTTAACATAAAGAAAATCCAAAACCCTAGCCCTGGAATATGAAAATCCAACAAGTTTGTGGACCCCGTTTTGAGTAGTTTGGTGTATCAACTTCCCGAGGGCGTAACTTTGGCATACGATCTTCATTTGGGGCGCACAATATATCATTGGAAAGGTCTTGACGATGAGCTTCATTTTGGGGGCTCAACCATATCTTTAGATATCATTGAAGTGTCTGATCACGAAAAAACATCGTTTAGGCCCTCAAAATGGCCTCGAAAGTTTAGGACACGAAAAACCACTAAAAATAGTGATTTGCCAAGAAACTATTTTGAGTCAATTGGAATAGGTGGGTGGCCACCGATATCCACCTGGATCACAATCGACCCTAACCATTGAGGAACATAACAATTTGACATAAGTCAACCAAGGTAAATGCTGGAATGCTATGTAACCATTGAGGAGTGTCACAGTCCAACATATCTTTTCATGAACACCATAATGTGACATAACCCTTCAAAAACACATCAATTCGATAGAAGTCCACCAAGATGAATGTCAAAATGGTGATAATTGAGTATATCAACCAATTTTTAATTATATGATTATGTTAATTTTAACAATTTCAATATTTGTCAAAATCTACTTGAATCATAAATTATAATTTAAACAATGCATTACCATGAAGTGATGATTTAAAAGGTGCATATTACCATTTGGCGTTGTTTCACTGTTCTACTAAATGGTTTTTTCTTCGACTACATAAATATGCACAAAATCACTATTTTTTGTTGTTTAAAATCAACTTACCAGCAAAAATTTGAATACATCTTATATGTACAGTTACATCTCACTACAAACATGAGAAGACTCTACCTTCATAGAATTGAATTGTGGACTGCTATCATGGCGCGCTGATATCCATATCTACATATGTATCTTAGCTGACTCGTTCTTTGCATTGAAGCATCTGATTGGCTGGATGTTGTTGCGCTCTTTCCAGGCTTCGATATTGAAAAATGCCACAGAATGTATAGCTTCTTCATTGGATATTCATGAAAAGAAAGCATCTCCAGATGGGCATATTCAATACGATGTATTCATCAATTATCAGAACAATGAAATATCGGCCAGTAGGTTTGTGGACAATCTGTACGAGGTATTCAAGTCTTGCGGAGTAAGGGCATTTGTGAAGAGCAGAGAAGCAGTGGAAGAAGAGGTTTTACATGGCAGGACAAAGCATGCCATCTCGACTGCCAAGCTTCATCTATCAATCTTCTCTAAGGAGTACGCTCAATCCCCAAAATGTTTGTCCGAGTTGTATGAGATGGTGAAGAATGGGAAAAAGGTATTCCCTCTGTTTTTTGACGTTGAGCCTTCCGATGCCCGGTGGATCAGACGTAGTTATGCAGAGACTTTCCAACGGCATGAAAGGCAGCAGAGATTTCAT
>JASDQU010345711.1:0-12425 GCA_032191745.1 Picea mariana
TAATGTCCCAAAATGGGGACATTACAAAAGCATTTATCGGTGGCTTTTTCCGCTTGTTGAGTTTTCCACGATCCGTCTTCCTTGTTGATCTGTCTTCCTCGATCTCCTTGTCCAATGGCTTGCTTTCTATTACTTCGCTTCGTCTTTTCTGCTCTTTTGCTCACTTCGACCCAGTATCAGTCACCGGTCTTCTACACAATTCACATTTCGTATTTTCTACTTTAATCTTTTCTTTCTTCCAAAACCAAGGGCCAACGAAAATAAGGATGAGAACATATTTAATGTCTTTGGGTGTTGATGTTTGTGATGTCGTTGAAACTGGATATGTGAAGCCTGTAGTCTTGGCGTCAAAAGATGATAAGTTGGAGTTTATCTTTAATGCAAAAGAAATGCATTCCATCCTCACTGGACTTGTAGAAGTCGAGTTTGTCAAAGTCATGCACTATGATTCATCAAAATTTATGTGGGCCAAGATGATAAGTAGTTATGGAGGTAATGAAAAGGTGAAAGACGCAAAACTTCGGACTCACAAACTAAAATTTGTGCAGTTAAAGATGGATGAAGATGAAGCTATCAACAAGTACTTCTTACGTATAGAAGAACTTGTCAACACTATGAAAGGTCTAGGTGAAACGATAGATGAATCTTTTCTAGTCCAGAAAATATTAAGATCTCTTCCTGATAGATTTAACTCAAAGGTCTCTGCTATAGAGGAAATAACTGATCTCAAAACATTGACACTAGAACAACTTCTTGGAACTGTAACTTCTTATGAAATGAGAATCACCAAAGGTAAATCCACTACACGAGAGGCATCCTTTAAAGTAGATAAAAACATAGAGTCTGATATAGATGAGATTGAAGCAAATTTTGTGAGAAGACTGACGAAAGGATCAGGAAAATACAAAGGTAAGCTTCCCTTCAAATGTTTCAACTGTGGTAAGAAAGGTCATTTTTCACCTAAGTTTCCTCACAAAAGAAAGGATCAGACATATGATGATGAAGAGAAGTACAAACACAAAAAGGTCTATAAAGAGAATAATTTTAAGAAGAAAATATTTTGTGTAAACAATGATGACGATCCTTCAGATGATGAAAACAATGACTCTTGTATTGAAAGTAAAATAAATCATCTCATGCTAATAGATTTAGAAGACCTAAACACCGAAGATACGGGAAGTGTGTTTGCTGATTGTTAAGCAGTAGTAGATCTTGAAGGAGAACTTGTCAGTGACATGGAAGAGATTGATAAACTCATAGAAAAGAAAATAAAATAAAAACAGTTACTGCTCAGGTATGAGAAAACATGCAATGAACCATCTGAAGAAATTGTTCTGTTGAAGTTTAAGTTAGAAGAAGATAAGAAGATTGAAGACATCCTCAAACAACAATTGAAGGAAGCCAAAACAAAAGGTGAAAAATTGGAAGCTGAAGTAGTGTCTGTCAGAAAAGATCTAGAGACATTTCAGGCCTTATATCATCATAATCTAAAAAGTATTAAAGCCTCAGAAGGATTAGCCACCATTATGAATTAGCAAAGGAATCCAAAGTTGAAAACTGGTTTGGGTTATGAAGAGGGATCAAGTAGTGGTTAGCTAAGCAACAAAGAATCCATCAAGTTTGTTAAATCTACAACCATTGACAACAACAAACCTGCAAAAACAAAGGAAGATAATCAGTCGCCAAGGAGGAGTGAAGAGAGAGGTACCAAAACTGAATCTGTAGAACAAAGAAACAATGCACCCTCTGCTCAAGGAAATCATCAGCATGGAAGAAATCAACCTTTTCAAAGAAAACAACCATTTTCCAGGTACAAAGATTTTTTCTATGGATATTGTTTTTATTGTTCTAACTTTGGCCACAAAGTTGTAAATTGTTCTTTAAGATTTAGACATGAGAAATCAAGACACCCAAGGAATAAATATCTGCCACAACAAAGAACGAGACAACCAAGTAACAAACAACCACAAACTGCAAATCATGTGATGGTTGGGAAAAAGATGCAGATTAAGCATAACAATCGTTAAGATCCTTTATTCAATGAACCATAATGTTACATCTACTATAATTATGGACATAAAGATGTAGACTATCACCTAAAGAACTATAAGCCAAATTCAAATCACAGAGCTGAAAACATCAATGTTTGGAAGAAAAAAGAAGATAACAAGTGTGGATTAGTGTTGTCAGCTCAAAGACAAATGAACCCCTGGTATATTGACAACGTATGCTCCAGTCATATGACAGGTGACAAAATTAAGTTCCTATCACTCAAAGAAAGTAAATCAGGAAATGTGACTTTTGGAAATGATGCTCTAGGAAAGATCAGAGGTAAAGGTCTAGTAATCTTAAGTAATGAAAGAGGCAAAGCTCAAGATGTATTATTTGTTGATGTATTAAAGCATGATCTTCTTAGTGTCAGTCAAGTGTGTGACAGAGGATGTGAAGTCACTTTCACTACCAAAGATTGTAAAATAAAAACAATGAACACATGAGAGATGATTGCAAAAGGGGTTAGAACTGAAAACAATGTCTATGTTCTGAAGGAAGATAAGGAGGAATGCCATTTAAGCAAATTTGAGGTAGGAAGGTATCAGTATGCACCTAAACAAATTCATTTGATAGCTGTCAAAAGAATATTCAGATACTTGAATAGCCTATGGTATCCTAGGAATCATAATTGTCAATTATCAGTCTATTCAGATGCTGATTGGGATAACTGCATGGATGAAAGGAAAAGCACGAGTGGAGGTGCATTCTTCTTAGGAGATTATCTTGTAGCATGTCTGAGCAAGAAGCAAGGTTCCATTTCCTTATCCACTACATAAGTTGAATACATTGCAGCTTCCACTTGTTGTACTCAAGTATTTTGGATGATTCAGACACTTGCAGACTTGGAGGTAAAGTATACTGCACCGATCCCAATTCATTGTGATAATAATAGTGCAATTAGTGTGTCAAAGAATCATGTATTTTACTCCAAGACCAAGCATATACCCATCAAGTATCACTTCTTGAGGGAAGAGGTAATCGACACTGTTTTTTCTTTACATTATCTTCCATCCAAAGATCAAATTGCTGATATCTTCACTAAACCACTTGCAAAAGCTCAGTTTGAGTATCTACGGCAGAATTTGGGAGTGACCCTATTATCAAGTTAAAATGATCTATCTAATAATGTGGAGAGTGCTTATTGTATCTCTAGTCGGGGGGAGAACAGAGTCACTCTTAGTTCTTTTTGACATTGATGTCAAAGGGAGAGAAAAAGGTGTGGTCTGGATGCTATAGTTAGAAGTCTAAACAGAGTAGTGCAGCCTTTTAGGGTTGCCATCAATGCCAAAGGGGGAAATTGTTGACATGTTTATAGGAAGAGTGTGCTTGTCATTGATGGCAAGAACAAAAACGATGATAGAAAATAGGAAAGAAATGATGATAGCATTAAGATAGAGCTCAGGAGGAAAAGCGAAGACGAGTCCTTTCAATCGGTTTCACAGGAGAAGGTTCGGAGGCCGAAACATTTGAATAGTTAGAAAATCTTCTAAGTCGGAAGAAATCATAAGCTTAGGAGGAGGAGGGACAGTGGTCATCGGATTGAGCACTGTGAAGAATCTGGACCATTGGATCAGAGTCCACATAGGAGGAACGAGGGCGCAGAGGAGGAGAACAGATCTCAGGTGTTAGATCTGAGCGCGTGGACCAACCGTCGTTGGATCTCGAGGTAAGTGCACGGGCTTTAATTCTTTCAGAGTGCACAGGAGAATCTTAAATTCGCGAAGTCCGAAATCACAAGGCAATCCTAGTCGTTGGTGTTGGGAAGGACACATGGCAGAAGATAAGAAGATTCGTAGAATTGTGAATCGAAAGAACTGTGTTGAGCAGTCCGCAGACATCGCGAAGCACAAAGTTGTGAAGTAATTCTGAATCGACGGATCACAGAGGGTTGTGGACAATTGATCTGGTTCAGAGTTCGAAAGAACTACAAGTAGCAAGTGAAAACTTCACAAAACGTGAAGTCCCGAAATGTGAAGAGGAGATCTCTAACATTGGATCACAGAGATATTTGGACCATTGATCTGGCAAGCGTAGAGTCAGGGTTTAGGTTTTGGAAGAAAGGGGCGAGTTGATTTCCAAAGTCTCGAAACATGAAATCATGAAGTTCTTGGAAGTTAGGCCCTAGGTCATAGACGTAGGTCACATCGTCGGAGGTTAAAGGGAATGGAGCTAGTGCTCGCTAGGCTCTTAGTTCAGAGTTCGAGAGTTCGGACTTCGAAGAATGGAGGAGAGATAACTCACAAGATAGTGAAACATGAAGTCGCGAAGCACCTTTTTATTAGCATGTGGTCACAACCAGTGGTCACGTGGGGGAAACTTACACCCAGTGCTAGTTCATGCGGGTGAAGTTCCGAAGGATCTTCTTCGCAAGGACCTCCTGTAACTGTTAGAGAAGACCTCCTGTAACTGTCAGATAAGATCAACTGTAACTGTAATAGAGAGAATAAGTTCAACTGTAACAGAGAAGATGAAGGGTCACACTATCAGAGAACACAAAGAATCTCAGGATAACGACCACTGATGAGGAACAGACTTAGGATAACCGCCAGAGAAGACGAAGAGTTGCGAGTATTATCTAGCAGAGGATTTGGCATGATAAAGATACATAGAACAAAGAAGAGAGTGTTCTTTTTTATAGTTATTTATGCGGGTAGAAGGAGACCAGACGTAGGATCTGAAGAGCATAGAAGAGGCGCAACACATAGAATGTAGATGGAGCACAGATCATAAAACGCAGAATAAAATTTGAACATAGAGGAGTGGTGTGCAAGAGGAGAAAGAGCGGAGCATAGACGAAGAAGACTGCAGTGGAGTCGCAGAGCATGGAAGTAGATATATGCAGAAGTGGAACAAAGCATAGAAGTTGAAGAAGGCAGAGGAGACATCGAGCTGTAAGAGATCATATCAGAGACAAATCAAGTAAGTAAATTTTGTAAGATTCAATAAGGGTGGTAGGGTGGTGCTAGGGAGGATTGCAGTCCTCTAAATTCTAGTTGGTGCTAGAAGATATTCTGGGAGTTGGCACTTCCATATAGTTGGTGCTAGAAGATATCCTGGGAGTCGGTGCTTCCATCTAGTTGGTGCTAGAGAAACCTGGGAGTTGGTGCTTCCATCTAGTTGGCGCTAGAGAAATCTAAGAGTTGGTGCTCTCTGCAAGTTGTAGCTTTCTATTAGAGGTTGTAGCCTCATATTTGAGTTGGTGCTCAAAGACTGTGGTGTACATGAAAGTTGGATATTGTTTCACATCCTAAGAAGAAGAGTTTTTCTCCCTTTATGGGTTTCCTTGTGAAAATTAGTGTCTCTGTGTATTCTGTGTGATTGATCAAATATTGTATATCTATGCATGTTAAGTTATCAACAACACATTAAATAATAATATAGAAAGATTCATAAAAGAACAAGAAAATTTTCAAGCTTATATATATAATTGATTCACTCCCCCCCCCTCTCAGTTATTTTTCAACAATTGGTATCAGAGCCGGTGCCTTTGATCAAAGGTAGATCCATAAGCTTGAACATGACTAGTCATGAAGGAAGTTCAACTAATAGAGCCCCTCTGTTTGATGGAACAAACTTTGCCTTCTAGAAAATAAGGATGAGAACATATTTAATGTTTTTGGGTGCTAATGTTTGGGATGTCGTTGAAATTGGATATGTGAAGCTTGAAGTCTTGGCCTCAAAAGATGATAAGATGGAGTTTATCTTTAATGCAAAAGAAATGAATTCCATCCTCAGTGGACTTGCAGAAGCCGAGTTTGTCAAAGTCATGCATTGTGCTTCAGCAAAAGTTATGTGGGACAAGATGATAAGTAGTTATGAAGGTAATGAAAAGGTGAAAGACACAAAACTTCATACTCACAGACTGAAATTTGAGCATTTAAAGATGGATGAATACGAAGCTATCAAAAGTACTTCTTACATATAGAAGAACTTGTAAACACTATGAAAGGTCTAGGTGAAACGATAGATGAATCTTTTCCAGTCCAGAAAATATTAAGATCTCTTCTTGATAGATTTAACTCAAAGGTCTTTGCTATAGAGGAAATAACTGATCTCAAAACGTTGACACTAGATCAACTTCTTGGAACCCTAACTGCTTATGAAATGAGAATCACCAAAGGTAAATCCACTATAAGAGAGGTATCCTTTAAAGCAGAGAAAAACACAGACTCCTATATAGATGAGATTGAAGCAAATTTTGTGAGAAGACTGACTAAAGGATTAGGCAAATACAAAGGTGTGTTTCCCTTCAAATGTTTCAACTTTGGTAAGATAGGTCATTTTTCACCTAAGTGTCCTCACAAAATAAAGGATTAGACATATGATGATGAAGAGAAGCACAAACACAAAAAGGTCTATAAAGAGAATAATTTTAAGAAGAAAAGCCTTTGTGTAAACAATGATGATGATCCTTCAGATGATGAAAACAGTGACTCTTCTATTGAAAGAAAAATAAATCATCTCATGCTAATATCTTTAGAAGACCTAAACACTGAAGATACAGGAAGTGATTTTGTTGATTGTGAAGCTGTATTAGATCTTGAAGGAGAACTTATTAGTGGCATGGAAGAGATTGATAGACTCAGAGAAAAGAAAAGAAAGAAAAACAGTTACTGCTCAGGTATGAGAAAACATGCAATGAACCATCTGAAGAAATTGTTCTGTTGAAGGTTAAGTTAGAAGAAGCTAAGAAGATTGAAGACATCCTCAAACAACAATTGAAGGAAGCCAAAACAAAAGGTGAAAAATTGGAAGCTGAAGTAGTGTCTGTCAGAAACGATCTAGAGAAATTTAAGGACTTATATCATCAGAATCTGACAAGTATTAAAGCCTCAGAATGATTAGCCACCATTCTGAATCAGCAAAGGAATCCAAAGTTGAAAACTGGTTTGGGTTATGAAGAGGGATCAAGTAGTGGTCAGCTAAGCAACAAAGAATCCATCAAGTTTGTCAAATCCACAACCATTGACAACAACAAACCTGCAGAAAGAAAGGAATATAATCAGCCACCAAGGAGGAGTGAAGAAAAAGGTACTAGAACTGAATCTGTAGGACAAATAAATAATACACCCTCTACTCAAGGAAATCATCAGCATGGAAGAAATAAACCTACTCAAAGAAGACAACCATTTTTCAGGTACAAAGATTTTTTCTATGGATATTTTTTTTACTGTTCTTACTTTGGCCACAAAGTTGTAAATTGTTCTTTAAGATTTAGACATGAGAAATCAAGACACCTAAGGAATAAATATCTTCCACACCAAAGAATGAGACAGCCAAGTAACACACAACCATAGACTGCAAATCATGTGATGGCTGGGAAAAAGACGCAGATTAAGCATAACAATCGTTATGATCATTTATTCAATGAACCAGAATGTTACATTTTCCATAATTATGGACATAAAGCTACAGACTGTCGTCTAAATAATTATAAGCCAAATTCAAATCATAGAGCTAGAAATGTCAAGGTTTGGAAGAAGAAATAAAATAACAAGTGTGGATATTTTTGTTAGCTCAAAGACAAAAGAACCCCTAGTATATTGACAACGGATGCTCCAGGGATATGACAGGTGACAAAAGTAAGTTCCTATCACTCAAAGAAAGTAAACCAGGAAATGTGACTTTTGGAAATGATGCTCCAGGAAAGATCAAAGGTAAAGGTTTAGTAAGCTTAAGTAATGGAAGAGACAAAGATCAAGATGTATTATTTGTTGATGGATTAAAGCATAATCTTCTTAGTGTCATTCAGGTGTGTGACAGAGGATGTGAAGTCAGTTTCACTGCCAAATATTGTAAAATAAAAATAGTGAACACATGAGAGTTGATTGCAAAAGGGGTTAGAACTGAAAACAATGTCTATGTTCTGAAGGAAGATAAGGAGGAATGTCATTTAAGCAAATTTGATGAAAGTTGGTTATTGCACAGAATTCTTGGACACCTGAATTTTGATCATATTGTCAAGATGAATAATGAAGGTGTTGTGACAGATCTTCCAAGAATATCTAAGCCTCATAACTCTATATGTGAATCCTATCAAATGGGGAAGTTGACTCGTGCTCAATTCAAATCGAAGAGTTTCACATCTTCAGAGAAACCACTTCAAATAATTCATATGGATCTGTGTGGACCATTGCGAAAGGAAGGAACTAGAGGAGAACGTTACTTTATGCTGGTCATTGATGACTTCTCCAAAGTTACGTGGGTTTCCTTTTTGAGAGAAAAATCTGATGTGTTTGAGAAGTTCAAAACGTTTAAGGCATTAGCTGAGGATCAGACAGGAAGGAAGTTAAAGGCAATTCGCTCAGATAGGGGAGGAGAATTTTTGTCAAGAGACTTCAAATAATTATGTGACAGACATGGAATTAAAAGAGAATACACTATTCCAGGTACTCCTGAACAAAATGGAGTTGTAGAACGCCAAAATAGATCAGTTCAACAGATGACAAGGGATATGATGAGTGAAAGGGACATTTCACAAACCTTTGGGGTGGAGGTTGTTCACATGGCTGTTCATATTATAAACAAACTGCATCTAAGGCTAAACAATGATAAAACTCCATATGAGTTGTGGTTTGGTCGACCTGCATCAATCAAGCACTTCAAAGTATCTGGAAGTAAATGCTACATCAAAAATAGTGAGGATCATCTGGGAAAATTTGATGGTAGAGATGATGAAGGTATCTTCTTAGGATATGCAACAAACAGTAAAGGATACAGATGCTTTAACAAAAGAATGCATAAATTAGTAGACTGTATTGATGTTCGAATTGATGAAGAAGCTCCTGTAAAAGATCAATAGAGAATAAGCACCAAGTCAGATGAAGAAGATGATGAGAGTAATGAAAATGAAGAACAACAAATCTCAGAGTCATAAGAAGATGATGAATCAGGTGGAGAAGAGACACCCATATAAGAAGAGTCAAGACAACAATCAACATCAAACCCTTCCTCTAGAATTACTCAAAAGAATCATCCTGCAAGTCAGATAATTGGTGAGAAAGACAAAGGTGTACAAGCTAGGAGAAGGATAATCAAAGACACTGAGCAATCACATATAGCCTTCATATCCATGGTGGAACCCAAGAACTTTAATGAATCCAGTAAACATGTAAATTGGTTAAAATCAATGAATGAGGAACTTGATCAAATTGAAAATAATGATACTTGGGAACTTGTTCCTAGGCCAACAAATAAAAATGTAATAGGATCCAAATGGGTCTACAAAACTAAGATGAATGAGCAAGGAAGTATTGTAAGAAATAAGGCTAGATTGGTTTGCAAAGGGTATGCTCAAATAGAAGGATTGGATTTTGTTGAAACATTTGCGCCCGTAGCAAGATTAGAAGCTATTAGAATGTTTCTTGCCTATGCTTGTCATAATAAGTTTAAAGTCTACCAAATGGATGTCAAGTAAGATTTTCTAAATGGAGATCTAAAAGAAGAAATCTATATGGAACAACCAGAGGGTTTCCAACTGTCAAATAACCCCGACTTTGTCTGCAAGCTGAAGAAAGCCTTATATGGGTTGAAACAAGCTCCCCGTGCCTGGTATTATAGATTGGATAAGTATCTTCAAGACAAAGGGTTCAAGAGAGGAACAATTGACTGCAATCTATATATCAAAATAGAGGATAATGAATTTCTCATTGTGTTGGTCTATGTAGATGACATCATCTTCAGAAGTAATAATGCTTCATTGGTACAATGATTTGCTTCTGCCATGCAGTCTGAATTTGAAATGTCTATGATAGGGGAACTATCATTTTTTATTGGTCTGCAAATTACTCAGAGGTCTGAAGGAATATTTCTTTCTCGGGAGAAATATCTAAGAGAAATGTTGAAAAAGTTTCAAATGGAAGATTCTTCACCTGTGAGCACACCTATGGTCACTGGATGCAAGTTAAGCAAGGATGATGACTCACTTGATGTTGATCAGAGTTCATATAAGTCTATGATAGGTAGCTTGCTGCACATCACATCATCTCGTCCAGACATAATACATGTTGTTGGAATGGTAGGAAGGTATCAGTCTGTACCTAAGCAAATTCATTTGATAGTTGTTAAAAGAATATTTAGATACTTGAAAGGAAAAATGAACTGTGTTAGAATATGAAAGATTGTGCTCATTTTGCCATTGACAATACCCTTGTCACCCAACCATAGGCCGAAGCCACCCTCCGAGCACCTTGACCTTGACAGAGAAGAATACTGGTAGTAATCAATAGCCAAGCAAGGCTAATGCACCAAGCAAGAATAGAAACCAAGCTCATTAGATAGTCTCACCCAGAAACTGGCGCAACACCTTCCCTAGAAACTTGCGCACAAAACTGCCAACTACAGTGCACAGAAACTGCTCTCTGCAATTTCGAGAAGTGTGAATAATGAGAACTGGCACCCTGCATTTATAGTGGTCTGGCAGACTTACTGGGGCCAACTTCTCCTTTTGGGTACTAATTAATTCACATTAATTATATTTCTGCAGCTGACATCTCATCTAGGGTTTCCTTTACTTCTTTGCTTCCTTCCAGAATATTCTAATCTCGTCATAGGTCACAATAGAGGTTCATACCTCTCGAAGCTACCATAATATCAACAGTCCCTCCTAGCTAGGGAGGTATGGTCTTGAGCACAAACAAACCATTCAACTGGTAGTATCATGAACACCGTCATTATTATCCAACTGGATAATATCCTATGACAACTGGTACAATATCAGTTGATAGAACACACCTGTGTTTATCCATGGTAGTACGCAACTAATCAAACCATGAAACATAGTCACAAACAATGAAACAAATCCACCACAGTAGTATATCTCTACTGTATGGAGACAAGCAGTCTCCATAACAATCATCTGATGCCAACCTGCACAAAAAAATATTGTTAAAATAAACTGAATCATCTGGGCCAATATTTCACTCACGTCTATGAGAAATGAAAGAATATCTGCCCTCAGAGTAGAACAATGAGATATCTGGACTCTTCTTCTCAAACAAGGAAGAATAACTGTCCTATCTTCTAAACCTGGACCATTCCCCATCCTGGGCCATTCCCCACCCTAGGCCATTCTTCCTACACTAATCAAAGTGCACCCTGGAGAGAATGTATAAACCCTAAGGAATGACTATCCCTAATTGCTAAGCCTGGACCATTCCCCACCCTGGGCCATTCCTCCTACACTAATCAAAGTGCACCTTGGAGAGAATGTATAAACCCCAAGGAATGACTTTCCAGACCATTTCCTTTGTTAACCACAAGAGGAAAAGATTGTCCTGCATCAACCTCCAAAACAGACCATTCCTCACGTTAACCACAATGAGAAATCGTTGTTCGACGAGGCAGGCCAGTCTTCTTGAGTAACCCTCAAGAAGAGAGACTGCCCTAGACCACTCCCCATGTTAACCACAATGGGAAGTCGTTGTCTATGATACATCAGCAATCTAGAACATTTCCCATGTTAACCACAATGGGAAATCGATGTCCGTCAGAAATCTCAATTCACTTTCCGAACAGGAAAGAATCTGTCCAATCTGGACTATTTTTCAATCACAAAGATAAATGTTTCAATAATATTTTAGTGCTCCCTCCTAACCTAGAGAGTCTTCCCTTTCAGCTAAGGGAGTTATTTCCACGATCCCCATCTTCTCTCGGAAATATGCAAACTTTATTCTGGATAGAGGTTTTGTCAGAATGTCTGTTGTCTGCTTGTCAGTGGGGATATACTCGAGTTTTACCTCTCCTTCTTGGACTTTATCTCGAATAAAGTAGTATTTGATCTCCATGTGTTTCGACCTTTCATGAAACATGGACCGTCCTGATAATCTTATACAACTCTGATTATCACAATATATTATGGTCGATTCTGGAATCTGATCAAATAAATCGAAGATTAACTTCCTTAACCATATTGATTTAGTGCATGCTTCACATGCTGCCATATACTCTGCTTCTGTTGTGCTGAGTGCGACAGACTTCTGTTTCCTGCTGCCCCAAGATATCATAGCGGAGCCCAAGATGAAACACATACCTAAAGTGATCTTTCTGTCTTCTGCACTTCCTACCCAATCTGAGTCTGTGAATCCATGAAGCTATATATTATTGGATGCAGTATATCTCAAACCATAGTTTATTGTTCCACGAATATATCTTAATACATGATTTGCAACTATCCAATGCTCATGTCTTGGTTCCACTTGGAACTGGCTTAGTGTATTTACGACAAAGCAAATGTCTGGTCGAGTATTTACCAAATACATCAATGACCCAATTAGTTGTCGATATAGAGATGGATCTACTAGATCAGAATCTGGAACTTTCACTTTTCTTATATCTGCATTCATAGGAGTGTCCATGGACTTACAATCCATCAT